>CM045587.1:600000-901506 GCA_024721215.1 Cheumatopsyche charites
ATGTTGTACTCGTAAATGTTGACCGAAAATGAATTACCAGCTACATAATTGTAATTGCATCTCAAATGCTGACAAAATGGGATTAAAATACCGATATACATACATACATACATACACACGTATAAACTGCACATTAATAAAAATTATCAATTTGTGTCGAATCGATTTTTATTTAATTAATATTAAATTCTGTGACTCGATATTGCTCGTGACTCTCTGGACCATAAGTCGATTATGAACTGCTCTATAGTATTTATAACAAATACAAAATAAAAAAAAGTAAAATATCTGTTAAACGTGTTAAATTACTTTGCATGTGTAGGTCGTGCATAATGATTGCTGCAGTAAGGTCACCTATTAAACGTCAGAGTTAGAAATCTCGTAGATTATAAAATGTAAAATGTTACGAATCATAAACATTTCTAAAAGTGCACATAATAACTCTGAAAAGTTTCATTACGATAAGATAAGCAGTCAAAAACATAAACAAAGTCAAATATACACATTCATTTTCATTTCAAGACATCGCTTTAATTAAGTCGACCTCAAATCGCGATATCTTTGTATTATTTTTTCCGTATTTTTTACGAGTTTCGAATTCTGTAATTTTCATGTTGAAATAAACTGTCAAAAAAATGGAATGAATCGGAAAAAAGTGTAATCAACAATGGAGGAGGTGGCAACAAAACCGTCAAATTATTCAACAACCCCACGAATTCAATGGGTTATGTTCGTCGCTTCGGTCAATTAGCATTTCCAGGAGCCTCTTTATGCCACTTAACCCTTCTGTTTCTCTGCAATGGTCAGAATTAATTTGGATTCCCGAGATTAGCATAGCAGAGTGAACTTAGCTTAAATTTGGTTTTAGATTTTTCGAAAATATTTGTTTTGTGAAAATAAATAATTTTCTAATTCGTTTAAGTCGTGTATAGGGGTAATTGAATGTCGTTTTTTCATATTTTGATTCTGATGCAATTTTATGATATTGAAGCAATCATTTTGAAGTTCAATGTAATACAAAATTATAATAATTTTAAATTTATTTATTTGTAATATTTGTGAAAGAAAATTAGTTTACTTTTAAATATAAGAAAATAATTTTTCAATTAATTTTAGTGTAAGTAAAAAAATATATGGGATTAAAAGGTTGGATATACATGGATGTGTTTTCTCTTATTTTTTTTACAAATTTTATTAAATATTTTGGATGTTATTGAATTATATGTGAGTCACATTAATAATTTTTTTTAGAATAAATTATGCTATATTTTGAAAACATAATTCTAAATAATTACCAAAGAAAATTCATAAAAATAGACGTAGAAAACTGTTTGATTATTTTCACAGAATATTTTCAAAAAGAGATATGACTGACTAAATAAATTTGTTAATGATTAGAGATAGCCAAATTTCAAAATTCAGGGATTTCAGAATCAATATCGAAATCGAATTTATTCACAATTTCTATATTTGTTCATCGATCAAAAATACATTCATAAATAAAACAATTTCAACAGATCCTTAATTGGAATTCCCAATAATTTCTATATAATCATTCCGTATAAATAAATATTAAAATTTCCTTTCATCCAGAAAAAAATAACACATTTTCACACGAAAAACAATCCAAACGAAACAACCTGTAATTTTTCCAACAACATCGAACATTTAGTTATCGTGCTCAATCGCAGAACAATACTTTCGTCTGCTCTTTCAGCTCTGAATAAAAAATTACAGCAAATGAATAAAAAAACCCTTTCCCAGAACTAAACACACGATCGTTACGACGCATAAAGGTTTGTGAGGCTATATTATTCTAAAAGCTATATTTTGGTGTGTTTCATGGTGGAAAAAAAAGGAAAACTCGCGTGTCGTGTTCAGCTGAAATTACGGTGGAAAACTGTCCATCATGGAATCTATTTGTCGGCGAATTAACCGAGGCACTTTTGCTATATTTCATGGTTACGATTGAACGTTTTTCAGATGTTTTTACGATAAGGAATAATCGATTTGAGCTTTATTTGTATGGGAGTCGTTTAAAAGTGTGATTGTTAAAGCTGCTTTAGCCATTTGTTCGAATAGGGAGTGTTTTAGTAAAAAATGTGTCTGAATGATTTTTTTTTTATTCAATTGAGGCTTCATCTTTCAATTTTTTATTATATGATAGTGATGAGAGTTGTTGAATTCTATTGAGAATAGAAAAATATTAGCATGTTTGAATGTAACTTAAAATACACTTGAAATATCGGATTTAAATGTGTGTGAACATTAAAAACATCTATTTGAATAATTAATTTTATTAAAAATACTCGTTAGTAGACAAAATTACTGAAGGAGTGTGAACCGACCTTTATTCTAAAAAATAATCGATCAAATATTTTGTAAACATTTCATGGTTAATATATTATTTAATAAGCGATTTCTATTTTATTTTGAATTGAATGTAGTCTGATTCCAATTTTCGGACTATTGACTTACTTGACAAGTCATAATTTATTAGTATTTTTTTAAATATTTAGAATTACTAAAATTTTCAATTATACGATTGTTTAAAAAAACACAATAATTTTCAAGCAGTAATGATATTTTTAAATAATTAAATAAATCGTAACATAAAATAATCATATAGATAGATAAACACTGAAAGTCAAAATATTGGTTCACGTTCTTTATAATTGATAAAGGATAAAAGTTTGACTCAATATATTTTCAAATTTTACACCCTCCAATAAAATATTATAGCATTGCTAACTTTTTTCAGCTGAAAATTTCAGTGTTTATGACCTTTCGTGTTAATAAATATGTTTACGTCATGCTGATAAGCATATTTTAGGAGCAATTTGTTTTGTTATATAATTTATTAATATTAATTACTATGTGTTAATAAATTTATAAATAGTTAAATACTATAGTAAAAACGAGCTCATAAGTTTGATGTGACAAATTTTATTGAAATAATTTCGTAAATTAACTTTAAAGTTGTTTCCTTTTTATAATAAAATAAATTGGATTATAGCAATTAGTTCAATTGTTTATGTGATATTACATTAAAATATCTAAATTTATTTTTTATTTATTTAATATCTTTAGTCTTGTTTGAATATAATATAATGTTCATTAATTGGATGCTGATTATTCACTTATGAAGAATTTGAAAAAACATTCTAAAATAAAATTTCCCATTAACGTTTCCTGCAACATGTTGATAATAGCTGCAATGAAAGGAAAAATAGAAAACTACAAAAATAATCGAATACTTTTTAAAAATTTCAGCTTTTCACATGTCGAAAACGCAATTACAAAGTATTAATTAAACCTTTTGAGTATTCCGAACACTATTCAATGAAAATTTTCAATTTTCCGAGCAGATAATTTTTGATTAACAAAAAGTCACCAAATCGCGCCGACTGATTGAAAGTCGATTATTTTGCACGTATATCCGCCATAATAGATTTTTTACATTAATAGGAAAATTTTTCGATAATATTTCATCGCATTTACCGAGAAAATTGCAATACATCACAGTCAATATATATAGATGTCACTCGATGTGAAAATTTGAATTTTCCGCGTGTTAAATTTGATGGAAACTAACCGGAACCGGTTACCTGGTCGGAAAATTTTATTGGATAAATACGTTATGTTTTTTTAACCCACTGTTAACAAGTGATGACATATGTATTTCATCACAATGAATAACATTTTTGAACAGTTTTAAATATTTTGCAATTGATATAAAAAAAATTTATTGTACACCACCTTATGTTACTTGGTTTTTCTCGAGACTTTTTGGATTTTTAGCTGATTGTGAACTGCCGTATAGTAGATATTTTCCGTTCTAGTGAATCTCTTTGCATTGGTTAAAGCTAATTTTTCAAACGTCGAACGTTAGAAATTCTGTCGATTGGAAAATGTTGAATGTGAATTGTAAAATTTAGTGATGCAGAAACTTTTTCATATCTATGTGCACATAATGATTCTGAAAAATTTCACTGTAAAAAAAATCAACGGTTATGGAGTCTATCGAGCATAGTTAGACTTAAATATGTACTTTTCTTCTTATTTATATAAATATAATATAATAAAAATCTGTGATTAATTATATAATACAATATTATTTATTGATTAATTAAATTTTATCATACCTTTGAATTAATTAATTTATTAAACTATTGATAAATCAATATTTTTATATAAACGATTCAATAATAAATGACAATTCAAATCATTTATAACTGTAATATAATTTTTTTCCAGAATATGTTTATAGAATACAAACATTCGACTTGTTCATATTAGTAAAAAATGAATAAATGCGTTTAGATTGAATTAAATTTCAAGATACGTTTCTTGAGATATTTCTTTTTTCATGTAATATTAGGAAAAATCTCATGAGATTGTGTTATGATATATTTTGATCAGGGATTATGTACATATATATAAACGTCACTTAGGACTGATATTTTCATTGTTCAATTTAACTAACTATGGAGTTAGACAACTATGAACTGTCAAAATTCGTATTTAATTTTTGTCGATTTTTTCGAACTGTATCGATTGAAACTCAATAGATAATTAACTAAAGCAATGAAAAGACCGAGCCAGCCGATAGCGCAGCGGTATAAAGCGTTAGTGCATGCCGTGTCGATTCAGCATACTTGGGATGCGTGAGTTCGAGTCCTATCTTGGCGAGTGTCAAAAATGTCGTTTTTTCTTAATTGATAAAAATTAATATGGAGACACGGTCGTTTCTTTCGAATGTTTGGATTCATTTGATTCGAAAAAAGTGTTAATTTAACGCTTTACGAAACGGCTCCGCAAATGATCATCACCTACACCTCATATTTCGAGTAATTCGAATTAATTTAGTGACATCTGTGTATGTACACTATAATTTACTCTTAGGAGTAGCTTTGCCATATAATGGTAATAAAACTTCTTCACTGTTTAGTGAAATGATGTTTGATGACGTTGAATTGGGCTTCGGCCTGTAGAGAGAAATTAAGAGAAATTAATCTGCATCCCCAAAATCATAAACGACATGATAACACACAAGACCTCGGAATATAAAAACCCAAAACACACCCCTTCGTAACGGAACGAAAACAAAAACAAGTCGCCGACCAACGGTTCTCGACCCCCTCCACATCTCGGCGGGCAGCGCGCGTGCGCACTCCCCTTACGATTTTCCACCAGTACGGCGCCGGCTGCGCCCGCGAACGCACGTCCGGACCGCGCCCGTCGAGCACACGTACGACACGACCTAGGGCTTATATTGCGCACACACGCGCGCCGCGGAGCTTCGGCCGCGCGCCGCCAGGTGCGCGAGCGTCGCGCGCGAACGGACAAAGCGGATCGATCGTTCGCGCCTTTTTGCGATTTTCGAAATCGCGGCGCGCCCCCGGAAACAAACGCGACGCTTAGCGGCCAGGTCTGAGATTTTTCTCCGCGCGGATAGGTTTTCATTCCGTATTCGATGAATGATTTAGATTCGGAGTTGAGTTTGAATATTTTGAATTTCGAAAATTCAAGTCATTTTTTTTTCGAATTTTGAACATTTGAATATTCTATGTATTTGACGTTCGGAAAATTCGTTGAATTGATTTTGATGCTGAGGTGTAGTACAAGGAGGAACTCTTTTCTTTTCCGGCTAGACTTAAACTAGAAATTGTTGCTTTTCTTACTCTAGTAATAATTTCTAGTTAGACAAATGATAAACGTTCTACCTTGCAATACATATCTGGTTTGATGAGGTTTTATTTGTTGAAACAGGAGCACATTGCTTTGTTTGTTTGCGTTATACTTACTTATCAATATGTGTTTTCGATCTATTTATTATACATAGTAATTTAGAGTTGTTTTGGGGTAAGTGCGGCTGGTATGAAGATTTCAAAAATATTATAAAAGAGCAATTTAGTATGCATATTATATTACTTATTTTTCAATATATTTGTCAATTTTTGATATATTGACGTCTGCACTTATCTGAACAGCCTCTTTAAGATGAAAAATGTTATTTAGATAAACCTACTTTGGAGCATTTTTCATGTCAAATACTAGTTTTCAAATTAGATTTTTTTCGTTTAAAAATTTTCAAATCGAAGTAATCTATCAAGATTTGAAGATCTGATTTTGATTTGTAAAATGTCTAATTTGTAAATTACTTTAGTGAAAAAACGATAAACTTTTAAGGATCTCTCAAAATTTTAGAGTATTAATCGAATTTTAAGCATTAATTTATTTAACTAAATTATGTGACTTTGTTGACGTAATGATTCATGTAATACGATATTTCTTATTTTCTCGTAATTTGTCACTGTAAAGTGTTTTTAACTTAAAATTTTGATGTGATTCCTGAAATAACTTCGATTCGATTTCAATTTCAAAATGTATGTACCTACGTGTTGAGCAATTTTCATCGTAGATTTAGATTTTCATGTTCTTTTGATTGTTTATATGATTTTTAATTAAATATTTTCATTTGAGGTTGCCATAAATAATTTTATGTTCAAATTAAATTTGTGGTTTAAATTGAGCTTGTAAATATTAGACATTTTCCTATAGAATATTTTTTAATCGTATTTTAATAAAACTTACATTCATTCCATCATATAATATAATAAAACATAACATAAAACAATTTAATTAATTAAAATGAATTTTAGCAAATGTAACAATAGATGTAACAACATCCGCTTTCATTCAAATATTATGTAACCATTTCAGCAGAAACGTTTCATTCATTTACAACAAAGGATTTGTATCTTTGTCGTTTTACTTTCATTTCTATACATTCTTTTTAAAATTTTATATACACAAATAAATAAGACAATCTCATTCGACTCATAATTGTAAGTAAAACGAAAAAAATCGTATCATTTTCAAAAACAATAGTATGGAAAAAAACTTACTATAGTGTGAATTGTGAACATTTTTTATGAATCTGTTATTTTTTTTTTGAAATCATTCCAATTGTTGGTGTGAAGTGCAATATTAAAAACTGTGTTATAATTCTTGGAAATATAAAAGAAATTATAATCCCATTAAATGAAAATTTTATAATCAAAAATTTTGGAAAGTCTCCACAATGAAATCCAAAAGTATATGTCCATATGAATTATTCTTTTGACTAGTCACACGTAACGTTTTCGAAATGATCAAATATAATTTTCACATATATTTTTTACAGTCGCACAAATGGCGTGACCGATTCGATCAAATTTCCATCAAAAATTGACGAACCGATCGAACCTTACGTAGCTTTTGCCACTTGCATCGACGCAGAAGACTTCGATACGTGGAAAACTTCTGGAAAAATCCGGAAAAACTCGAGATAAGTCCGGAAAATTCTCGGAAAACTCTAACGTGCTGTTATCGAGTTTCGCTAAAGCGCGAGCTTTGTTTTCGTGTTTTCTTACGTATAAAGTTTGAAAATTTTATTTTAATTTTTAAATTATATATTTTTATTGTGCTGGTTTCTGTGACCCGGTATTGCTCGAGACTTTATGGACTTAAAGTTGATTTTTAATTGTAAAATTTAATTGTGCAAAATCATACACTCTAGAAAGTTTCATCGTGATAAAAAGCGGTTAAGGAATCTATAAGATCCAAATAAACTTATATACTTTACATTAAATTTTATTTTTTTCTCGACTACAGTTATACGAGTTTATCGATTCGTTGTATGAATAATATTATTCGAATGATCAAAAACATACGCAATATCTTAACTATTGTCGTATCGAGTTTTCTAGTAATATTCGGAAAATTCATGTGAACTTTTCACGCGTAAATATGAAAATTTTCCGGATAATTAACCGTATTATGGCACGTAATATGGCGTGATTTTACTTTGTGAATATTTTTCCGCCATGCATGTGACACGATACTATGTAATAACGTTTTGACATGTGGAAAAAATATTTTAAAAATGTATTAAATGTCGTATGTACTTATTTGTTGTTACATAAGCTCGACTGTTACGTAAAAGTTTATTTTTGTTATTTTTGTTGCAGTCATTTAAGGGTTAAAATGAGTTTATTAAATAATAATTGATTATTTGTAAGTAAAAGTGGACGTATGTATGTTTGTATTTATGTATCTTATTCACTCTTTTATCGCTTATTTGATCTTGATGAAACTTTCTAAAATTTTGTGTGCACATCTGAAAAGTTTCTGCTAAAAATTTGCACTAATATTATTAAATTCTTCTGAATTTCTTACATTAGAAAATATCTTCACAATTTGAGTCAAGCTTCAAGATTATTAAAAAAAACTCCGAACAAAAAGAGTTAATATACAACAATATGCCTCATGAAATATTTTTAAAGCTTATTACATATCCTAAAAATATGTATTTTTTGTCATATAAATAACTTACCGTATTATTCTAGCGAACATACGATTTATCAGCACATCCCATCGCATAGATAGAAATAAAACGCAAAGCGAAACGAAATAATAAATTCATGACAGCACATGATATTTTTCGTAATCCACGTTTATTTCCACGGACACGAAACCGTGAAATGAAAATGAAAAAACTCCCGTTGACTTTCGTGTTTCGAAAACGTGAACGTAAAAATGTACGTTAAATATCGATTCGTCGTTCAAATGAATAATTCGCGTTTAACGCGTAACGACTGCGAGTGCGAGCCTCACGATTTTCTTTTACGACAATCGTAAAGGTAAACGATACGTGTGTGTTTCGTATGGGTGAGTATATTTACAGTAGAGCCTCGATTATTCGAATCGTTCCAGATTAAAAAAAAAATCCAATTTTTACTATAAAAATTGAGTTTTTCATGGTTAATTCAAGTATTTTTACGCTTACTCGTACTCATTTCTGTATCTATTATGATTTATTTGATAAAGGTCTTTTCACTTGTGGTTTGGAAATGAAACGAATTTAAGCTTCATGTAGTCTTCTAACTTCTAACTGTCAAAATCTAGGGGAAGGTGATGGATGTATGTATTGTTGTACGAAACGTATTCTGTCTCTTTTAGAAGCTGTTTTGACAGTTAATAGTTGGAAGTACTTCGTGTAGTTTATATTCGTTTGATTTTCAAACTAGATGTGAAAAGATTGTTAATGTGTATCTGTCTGTTTCTCTTTTTATTTGTATAGAAATTAAGTATTGATAGAAAAAATATCAAGTAAATTAAAGGGACATAATTACGTCGAGTTAATTTTGTGGATATAATTTCGTCACGTGTTCTTTAAATTTGATAAAATGAGTAATCCTTCATTTTTTTGTTCAAAATGTCAGGAAAAAGTGTTTATATAGTTTGTTATCGATAAGTATAGTGAATATATGTGAAATGTTTGATTTATTTAATTTTAGGAAAGCTTGACGGTCTTATATTATATTGTGACGAAGATATAACATTTTATAATTCTTCTAATGTTTACAAGTCTATATGTCTGTCTGACCACATAAATTTTATGAAAATTGAAACATATAAATAAATCATCAAATATATGTATTAATTAATGTTTATACAGTCATTCATATGGTGCGATTTCTTATATCGTAGCCTTCTATACAACGTATATTTCTTCTATAGCATACGTATAGGCTACCTACTCGAAACTGACGTTTTAATTACTGCATCGTTTAATTCCCTTCGACAAATTAATAAGCACAACATTAATTCAAAATAAACAAAAACGAAACTTCGAATATGAATCAAATTCACAAATCAACGAACTCAATTGTTTCATTGCAACTTTCGACATTAAAATTTCTATAAAAATCAAATTTTCATATATTTAATTAACGAAACGCTTCTTCGAATTCGACAAATGTAGATATATTCGATCGCATCTAAAATCTGTGCCTCACTCAAGATTCAAACGTCGACAAATAATTTAGTAATGGCGCGAAAGCCTGCGACAACTGCTTCGTTACGAATGTATGGCGCGCGCTCGTCTGGCCGGAAAAACTGCGGTTTTGGCCGGATTAAATTTGAATATTTTACAACGGGAAGTGGCCGCCGTTTGTCGCGCTTAGGCCGCAAACTGTCAAACCGACCGAAGGAGCGTTTCTGATTATTCACTACGTTTTTCTTTTCGATTCGATCGACAGTTAAATAATACGTATTTCGTGCATTCATTTTTATTTGTTTTGATAGAAGATAGATATAGATATATGACGACTGATTAGGTCAAGTGGTACAAGTGATTTCGAGAAAATCGCGTCCAAAGTTGAGCATGTACCTACATGTATTAGGTGGAGGTCGAGTGATTTGATGATATATTGAGGCACACGTTCCGAATTCGTTTATATCGTTTTGCCACCAAATAAATGAGCGTGCATAGATAGATTCCTGTGCTTAACTCAATTTCAACAAAAATGTCATTTGTTCCCCTTGGCCTTTTCAGTCATAATATGTAGTGGTATGAAGCGTTTGTGAATACCGCGTAGGGTTTTAATGATTTCGATGCTGGATTTGAATTATTTTTTGCATTATGGGAAGAATAACATATCGTTTTTCTCAATTTATATAATTCCTAGATTGTTTCTTTAAATGTTTAATTCGAAAAAAATAGTTTAATACTTAACGAAACAATTCCTAAAAATGGATTCCTTTAATTTTCTGTATCGATTGAATCTGATCTAACTGCTACGTATTCATTTTAAAGCCAATATTTAACTGATACTAACAACTTCAACAATAAATAAATTATTAACTAAAAAAAAAAGGTTATAGCTAATTTATAATGCATATCTATAAGAGTTGCATAAATGAAGTTCACGTAATGCATGAACATTGCAGTTGCTCATGCAATTTACAAATACATATTTCTCAATGCAGCCAACATTATATGTATCATGTTAACACATTTAACTATCGAATCGGAAATTAAAATTGAACAATGTAATAATTGAATATTTTATTTATCGTATTTAATTTTCATATTCAATTAAACAGTTCATTGCACAAAATTTATCACATTGACAAATGTTTAAAAATTTCTTACGCAACTTGAAAATTCATGCATAAAGTAAAATCCGCATAAGCTTTACACTCAAGGAGGCACATTCGATATTAAACATTCCCTTCGACATATCGCAAAATACGTTAAAGCACACACAATATTCTAACCCGAATATGAAAAAAGAGGCTTTGCACGATGACTTTGATTGATTGCGCGCGAAAAGACTTTGGCGACGACATTTTGAACGGTTCCCGACAACCATTTGACAACCGCCCGACAAAACATTTGACAATTCTCAAACAATCCACTCTCGCCATTTGACGGGTTAATGTTTGACGAAAAAATTATATACGTGTTGTATATTGATGGAAAAATAAGCTGAAAGTTAGCTTTTAACCTTTGAACTTTCTGTCTATCGTCGTTTTCTAATCTGAAGTATGAATAAAAATGATTGTGTTTGTGCTTTGTAGGCTTCTTGACTTCTTATTCTGGTGGAATAAAGCTTTTTGAAGATATTTAAAACAATTAATGATTCATTACATTTTACAATTTACAAAATTTATATCGTTTAATAATGTATCTCAGAGGCGCTTTGTCGTAGCAAAGATTATGCATGTTCTACATATGCAAAGTAATTCAAAATATTTCGATGAATTATTTGCATTTTATACATATTTATTATAATATACTATAGTTCACAATTAACTCAAAGTCCATAGAGTCTCGAGTAAAGCCAAATTACAAAAGTTAATATTTCATGGAAAAATCTACGTGTTATATTTTAATGAAAAATCAAGCTGAAAACAAATTTTTAGGTTTTGAACTTTCATTAATTATCATATTCTAATAAAGTTCATTGAGTATCAATAGATTGGAAAACAATTACAAATTCTAAAAAATAAAATGACCCCAAAAGTCGAAATGTATAAATAAGCGCTAATCAATTTTGAAGAAATCTTATTCACAGATGAATCTTTAGTATTTTTAAGCGTATTTTCCACTGAAATGAAACAATCTATTTAATCTGTGTAATAAATATTTTCGAAACGACTCATCTTGTTGATTCATGCGAATTTGAAAATTTGGCGCGCATTTTGAACGTTTTTAAACTGTACACAATGAATGCCAAAGAAATTTCTACAAGCGTTTCTATCGAGCACAAGCAATACGTTTAATCTGATTATATCGTTAGATATTTAAACGATTCAGAAATAAAATTGAACACATTTCAGCGACTAGTTGTAGCAATTCCGAAATATTTATCTATTCTTGCAAGAATATTAAGCTACGTTTACACGTAGCTGTATTTCTGTCACTTTTCTCACTCAAAAGTTTGCATCCAGTTTTCTTCAACATGTTTAAAAATGGATATTAAAGCGAGAAAGTTAACAGAAATACGAATAAACTCCACATTATTTATATCTAATGCATCGTTTACACTATGCAGCATGAAATGAAGCAATGAGATAGCAAATTAGACTCATTTGTTAGACTAGCACTTGTTCTTTGTTCGGTTTGATGCGCGACAGCAGGTGATTTTCGAAACAATGATACTTTTTCCCGCTTTATTTCTAGAATATAATGTAAAAATACAACAATAACACAAGAGAGCGGCGCCATAGGCTGTAGAGATTGTCGCTGATGATGAAGAACTCTTCATTGGACGAGCTCCAGCAATATTTTCGTATGTGCTTGATCGTCTCTTTCAGCGCTAAACGATATTGGCTTGTATATTATTTTTTTCAGAATGAGAAAGGAAGCACACTTCGTTGACTAGTCGCACATATTTGCGAAAATTCTATTTTTATTTATATTTGAGACTTTGTAGAAATTAGGCATTTCATTCAAATTTGAGTCTAGTCTGAAAAAAGCTTTATATTGTCGTTTCTAAATATAGAGTTTTTCGTTAAGATTGTTCGATATTTGAAATAAAAAAATGACATTTTTGAATAAACGATGTAATATTTGACTACTAAATTTCACAAAGGGCACTAGTGACCTTTTTTATTGAAATTATGTTAAGCATAGAAAATGGTTCTGTATCATACATAGAACCATTTTCTGTACTTGACTGAAAATCGATAATAATGGTCATTTGTGCCCTTTGTGAAATTCAGTCGTCATTTATGATGATAATACATATAATAAGAACCTAGATTCTTATATCATGAAACTCGATGGGTTAGATTATGATTAGGTTACATCGGCCGATATTTTTTTTTCATTATTTTAGATCGAATTACGTTTTACGTTATGTCGAGTGTCATGGCATTGACATAACGGTCCAGTGCCGTCTCTTATTTTAAGAAACGCTGAATCAGCGAGATTCGATCTGTTGTTTGTCGTTTGAAACGATATCTGAGTCACACTCGAATGTCGAGTGTCGCTCTTTAAGTCTCTCTAGTGTTTCCTTACTAAAGTGTGCTTTAACCCTTGAGGAAATGACGCATTTCGTATTGATTGTGTATAAAAGTGATTATATCGTTAGAATGAATGGCGAATATAGAATAGAAAAGCTAAGGAGTACAAGTGACTTCGCGGTGATTTCGAGAAAATAGCGTTCAAAGTTGAACATGTACCTATATGTTTTAGGAGGTCGAGTGATTTGATGATGTATCTTGGTACACGTCCCAAATTCGTTTATATCCTTTTGCCACCAAATAAATGAGCGTGCACAGAAGCGATTCAATTAAGGCAAAAACGTCACATGTACCCTTGGTCTTTTCAGTCGTCGTATGGACTTCAAAATGCTAAACAAATTAATCCTTAATATTGGTCGAAACTTGTTATGTTATGTTGTGTGTGAATGACGTGCTTAATATTTTGTTCAAACGATGCAAAATACAATAATTGCATACAAATCCTATTACAGAGTATATGGAAATGAATGTACAAATATGTGTATTTAATGGATTGCATGTTGGTAATTTTGTGCCTTATGTACTCCTTCACTGTTTGATTTATCGTGATGAAACTTTTCAGAGTTGTCGTGCACGTATTAGATAAGGTTTCTGTATCAAAACATTCTACAATATACATTCAACATTTTATAATTTACAATATCTCTTATATATGACATTTTACAGATGACCTTTGACGTGGCAAACATATTAAGCATGACATAATTTAATATTTCGCATTTAATTTGTTTTGTATCAGATAAAAATACTGTACAAAAATAAACAATCAGCTCAAAGTACATAGAGTTTCGAGCAATTCCAATTCACAATATCTACCATACATAAAAAAATCACTTACATTTAAGACACAACTATCCATTTAGTACACTACAAACGTCACAGTAGTGAATTTGGCACATTTTTTCGCAAACGGCTCATTGGCAATCTCTCAAATATAATATTTTCAGCTCTCACGTTTTCCCGAAACACTCGAAAACGTCGAAAAAAACTCGACACGACCTATGGAAGTCGAAAGCCACTCGAACGTCCAATATTCGTCGAATCCTCGAATTAATGGGTCAATCGTGACTCGGGTGGTTAATGGGTCAAAGTTGCTCGGTCTTAGTTTTAATTTGAATTCATCCCGTTTGATGTCTTTTCGATGCCGTTTAAGTGCTTTTCGAGAAATTTTATTTTTACATTTTCTGCGTCTGAAGCGGATTTTTTTTAAACGACGACTGAATTTCACAAAGGGCACAAGTGACTTTTTTTATCGATATTGAGTTAAGTGCAGGAAATGGTTCTGTATCATGTATAGAACCACTTTCTGTACTTCTCAGTATCGATACAAAAGGCCACTTATGCCCTTTGTGAAATTCAAATTGAATTGAATTCTGTTTCGAGTGTTATCAGATACCGTTTATTTTCTTTAACTTCGTTTGGGAAATTCTTCGAAGTTTCAAGGGTTAGAAAAGTTTGATTTATTACTATTAATAAGGATCTAATTAAAGAGATTGTTTAAAATATGCATAATCTTATGCACCAGGTCTGAATGGGTTAATTAATTTAATCGAATCGTCGAATATTAGTAAATGTATAGAATATCTATTCTTCTGGTGAATATAAAGCAAATCGTCTCAGTTTGCGGAAGAAAATCGAAACGATTTTTCTTTCCTTTTAGTGAAAAGTGTTGTAGACTGGAAAACTCTCTAGGGATATTTCACCCTTCAGATTGCTTTTCTTCTTTATCTACAAACTCTTTTCTTTTTTTTTCAAATTCAAAGAACAAAACTAAAGTTTTCAAACTTTTAGATGTAACGTATCATATCTTAAGTTTCGAACTTTCTAAGTATAACATAAATAATTTTTAGTAAAGTAGACGTCAAAACCGTTCAGGAACAAAGTGTCCAATAAAAGAAAACATGTCAATGAATTAAATATGTTTTTTAAAATTGTTTTTATATTACATATTTTTTTATTCCAAGTTTTCCTAGAATGTTTCTCTTATTACTAGTGCGCAATTATTTACGTTGAACTTTTCCTAGAATTTTCCGAGCTTAAGCATTGAATCATTTTGATTTTTATTTACAAAATAAAATTCAGTATAGTTTTCACTTTACTTGATTTATTCACCAACAAAAGTTCAATTGAAAATCTAATAAGGCATAAATATTACAATAAATTATTTGTCAATTTTTGAAAAAATATATTATATTAATGTTAAAATTAATATTTTTTTATGTATTATACAAAATATAAAAATTATAATCGATGATATTCATTTCGATGGCGCCATTTGTTGACTAAGCACTTATTGTTGGCTACTTTTCAAAAAAAGTAATCTTAACGATGATATCAATGTCAGAATATTTTTCAGCATTGGCAACACATTGTACATATTATTTAACTGCTGAAAAAACTCAATAAATATTATCAAAATTTAAATAAACATATTTTTAACGACTGTTAAAAACCTCGCACTTATTCAAAGCTTGGACCAAATGTGAACGAACTCTCACATTTTTGTTTTATTTCTAAAGGTTCATTCACTTAAAAGATAGATAAAAATGTCTCCACTTACAAAAGAATTTTATATGCTCTTAAAACGATTTTTATTTGTCATTTTTTCATGAACCTCATTGACTTCAGGATTAAAAATTAACTATGAAAATATCAAACCAAAAGCTATTAGTGTTCATGAATAGGGACATGCATTTCATACATTTTACTTATGATTTTTCATTTCAACGTCTCATTTTAATATTTTTAACCGAAATATCGAGATGAAAGCATTCTTATGTACAAAATCACAAAGGTTTCTGCTGAAATGAAACCTTTATGTCGCGTTTCGTTCTGAAATTACGCATAAACGAGTACTCGCTTATTTATAGACGACATTATCATAATTTCTCCGTGGACTACGAAGATATTTTCGATTCGATCCGAATTTCGGTGACATTTTAATCCAAATGTTTCCGTTTGGCGGATTTGCAATTTTTGACATTGTCAAAGTGAGGATTTTTTTGATAATTTTAGCTTAAATTTCATCGATTTTCTTCAAATTGAGCTTTCGCTGCTATAAATGTTCAAGCATTTGTATTCGAAGCTTTTTATAATTTCCTTAAAATATCGACATTCGAGTGCAAAGGGTTATTTTTTTAGTTTAAAATTTTATCGCTATCGTAATCTAAATTTGTAAGTGTTCAACTCGTATTACACGTTAGTAAATGACGTGTTATGTCTTTGACAGGTTATTTAGAACGTAACAGCTGTAAATATGAAAATTATTTATAAACCTACAACTTGAACATAATTTACTTAATTAATGTAAATAGAAATAATCATACTTGATTCGTGAAATAAATCCAGTGAAAACATATATCATATCATATGTACTGTGCTTTGGAGGCTCTTTAACTACTTTTCTTATCAATATGAAACTTTTCAGAGATATTACATGCAGATCTGGAAAAAAATATGCATAATTATATTTAATAACATACTAACGATTTACACTCGAGTAGTTTTCTCAATAACAAACATATTAAGTTCGACTTCCATACGCAACGTTATTAAACGTATTTTTACATTTAATCATAAACTAATATAATCTATCACAATCTGCTTAAAGTCTAAAGAGTCTTAAGCAACACTGTACTTAAAAAATATCCCTATACATATATTTTGTCTAAAAATTACACGACCGCCAATTTCACCTCATTTTCGTTTCCTATCGCTAAAAACACGAACCTAAATTCAAACTGTGCTAGAAAAAGATCGTCCCGAAAGGGCTTTTCGTTTCGACCCCATTTTGAGGACGTCCTTAACCTTTTCCGTCCTTATCACGTAACCCGGTGATTGCACAGTGTCCAATTAACCGGGCAAGTTAATTTCGCATATTATATAAAGAAAAACAATTTAGTTTTAGTCGTGTGCAATATAATATATGACTTATATTTAGCTCCAGCAGAATCGGGGTCAGATTCGAAGCTTAAATGTTTTATATATTTGTATATTATATAATATATTTTATTTAGTTGGATAAGTAACTCGTATAATGCGAGTTTTCTTTGTCGTTTTTGGGGAAACTCGGTGAGTTCCGGTAGTTTATTGGACCGGTCGTAAAGTTTTATTAACGCTGAATATGCTTATGATATGAAAATTTTTCTATATTAGAAAATCGCGTAGTAAAAATATACGAATATGTGTACTTACGTAAAGATAAAACATTTTTCGTGTATTTTCGTCTATTCTTCATGATTTGCAAAAATTAATAATTTCTAAGTTTACTTATACTATTACACAATACAAATGTATCATTTCGGTCCTTCAAGTTGAGTATTTTTTTTCAAATTTCCTTAAAAATAAGAGCATAACAGTTTAATAAACTAATTTTATTAAAAAGCATCTTTGATATCGTTGTCCAAAATTTAATGAACTGTTGTATCTGTAATCTGTAAATTGTAACATATATATAACGATACAGAGACTTTTCGAGATATTTATTTTATTTTATTTTCATCCAGGTAATTTCTACCAATTTTTTCTCAATTTTATTAATCAACTTCATTCACTTTTAAAGCGAACATGCAGACGACAAATCTAAATAGTTTCATTGTGATAGAATAATCGGTTAAGCAGCATAATAATATATCATCAAGAATCGAATATTTGTCAGTTTTTCCGATCTCTAATACGCATTTTCCGGAATTTTCTATTGTGATTTGGGAACTTTTGCTTTCGAACGATGACGTCCGTTTTCGTCTTGTGTTGTATTTTGACGTTTTCGTGTGCAATCGTGTGCATCGTCTAGCCCGGGCTATTTTCGCACCTTTTGACGTCACTGACACGAATTCACTGATGTGTCGTCACCGCACGTCACTGCCTCATCGTCAGATGGTCGCTCTTCGCGAAGAGTCTGTTGACATTTGGATAAAAATCCAATTATTCGGTCTAAATGCTCAAAAAATATAACTGATTTGTCTTTTATTAAGACTGTAGAGTAAGTCCATGTTTTTTCGTTTCGACATATTTAATGTATTTTGTTTGATTTTCTCAATTAAAATGATGAATTTTACGCTAAAATAAAACTTTTAATTCGATATTTTTTGATATGTAGACTCTATTGTCATTATAAATGACACGTTTAATTTGTCTTTGATCAAAACTTCTGTAAATACAAAATTCATTGTTTGTATTCGATGATTTCTAAAACAGTAAATTAGAATTTGATGAAAATTTTTTGTGTAGTGTGCATTCCGTAAATTTTTTTTTGATTTACATTTTCAAAACAAGTCACTTTGTTTTCTTTAATTTTCGTCATTCAGCGAAAATCAATTTTATAATGTGAATTTGAATGGAAAACGTGTACTTAATGAAAATAATTAAATTGTTATATTTTAAAATATAATCTATCATTGATATTCATCAAACTTAAAATCAAATTTCTAATATTCCATGAAAAAATGTACAATTTTCCGATAATAATCCATCATTGATTTTTCTCCGCCACTTCGTTTCTTATCTTAATGAATCGCAATCTCTTTGAAAGCTTTTCTCTCACACATAATATAATATTATAGACGATTTTCGCAAATCTTCGCTTAATTTATTACCTTACATAAATCGTTACCATTCCGCATAACGGAAGTCGATTAGGCTGCGTTTATATCTTGCCAGTTGTAATTTTATACACGTACAAAAATACCAAACATTTTTTTATGGACATGTGAAAATATAATGAATGTATAATACTCGGAATCAATTGTGTACACTTTTCATGATTATTTTTTTTTTAAGTTTTCACTAAATGGGATTTTAGTTTTTTTCTTATATTTTAAAGAATGAACAAGTAAGATTCTTAATATTATAGTTAAATCAATGTTCAAATTGATTTTACAAAAAAAAAAAAAAAATTTACAAAAATGTTCACAATTAATTCCACTAGTGTACATAAACTCGAATTAAATTAATTATGCATTGATTTAGATACTTCTAGTGTATATTTTTATACAAATCAAAATATTTTGAATAAATTAACGTAAATATAAATATTTTTGAATACAAAAATTTTTATAACACATTTAAAAAAGCACATCACATAGATTAAACTCTGTTTATAAAACAAGTCAGATTACGCTTTGAAACGCTCCTTTGAAAAAAAATCGGATTAGATTTAAAAACGACCAATTAAACAGCTCGAAACAATGAGAAAAGCGCCGGCGATATTTCACTTGTGCAAAAAAATTTCAAAAAAAAATTTTTAAATCCGAAAAAAAGTCAAAAATCCCGCGGAAAGAGAACAAATGGCCGCTCTAGTTTATTTGCGCGGAATTCCGACGACGCTCTCGTTTTTATGCTGTCGCCAAGTTCAGAGATCAGTGCCAAATTTCGATTCTAATAATACAAAAGTGAGAAAAGACAGTTCTGCGGTCGTCCACCGACGGTTTGTCGCCCCTGGACGACGTAAATCCGACGAGAGAATGAGAGAGCTTTTTGCATTTCAAATTAAACTTTTCGAGTATCGAGATATCTTTTAAGATGTTCAGTTTGGTTTGGTTTTGTTCAAATTGTTTTTGAGAATATTGGATTCGAATCGATGACTGAATTTCACAAAGATCGCTTGTGCCCTTTGTGTAATTCAGTCGTCAATTATATTCAGAATAAATTTGTGATTGTTGAATTTGGATTGAAATTTTTCAATTTGATTTGTGTTTACTGGATTTGTTTCGCAATATTCGTATTCAGTTTGAAATTTTTGAATGAGTTAGTTGGAAAAATAGTGTACAATCGATAAATTGGTTGATGATAAATTGATGATTGAATTTAATTTACAATTGTTGAATTTAAATTGACAACTTTCAATTTGATTTCCAATCGCTGTATTATTTCGCAATCATTGTTTACAGTTTCGATTCGTTGAACTGATAAATTATTCAATTTGGCTAGCAATTATTGAATTTGTTTCGTAATATTTGATTCACGTTCGAAATTATCGAATAGCTTTTATAAATATTGAATTTAATTATAAATGTTGAATTTGGTTTATTTATATCATTGATTTAAATACATCAACAACATTTAGAAAAAACAATTGGCATGAGAAAAAAAATACATATCTACTCATTTGATTTATAAATAATTTGAAATTAGTTTTTTTAATTGAATATCTTCATTTTTTTTTCAAATACGATTTCGAAAATATTGCATCTAAGAAAATATATAAAAAAAAATTCAACACCCTTAAAAAGCTACATAAACACACCCACTTTAATAAAGGCGACTTATAAAATTAACTTTATACATTTCCTCGACGTCGCAGTAACGACAATATCCTTCCGGTTCCCCCTTTTTTCATCAAAAAGAATAAAAAAACAAATAAACCACGACAAAGTTGGTCATTTTTTTTTTCGTGAACTTTCCACTTTGAAACTTGTCTTTGTACACCTACCTATGAGCGTCGATCATATTGCCGAGTTAGTGTGACGTCCTCGCAATTTGAAATTAGTTTTCCCGCTAACTTTTCCCTCGGAACGTCAAATAAATGGCGCGAAAAACAAAAAAATAGAAAAGGGAACAAAGCATCGTTTTATTTTTGGAAAGTTCACATTTTTTCGCCGTTAGCGAAACGACAAAAACGCATTGTGCTCGCTCGTCTCTATGAGTTTTCCGAACGTTTTTAAAATTTTAAAATAATCTAAGTACAATTCGATCGATTTTGATTGTTTTCAATCGTCAAAATTAAGTGACTGACTGTTGACAGTTTCGTGCTAACTCTTGACTTTTAGAATTGGAGTGGAAAATTTTCCTCGAGTTAGTAGCGAGTTTTCCCGGAAAATTTCAATACGTCACAGCCAGATGTGTAATGTCGCTTAATATGAAAATTGGATTTTCCGAGAGTCAAATATGACGGAAACTAACCGTAACCGGTTACCTGGCCGGATAATTTTATCATATATGTGAGTTATGAATTTTCCGCTATTTTTATATTAATGAAGAAATATGTAGTCGTAACATAATATTTTCGTGATTGAATAGTATTTTTTTTGCAATTTGAAATTGACGTTTTGTCCGTTCGTATGACTATTCGATCCGATTCTCATCTCTTTATTGTATCGTTAAATTAACAAAAAAAATGTTTACGAAACAAAGAAGAAACAGCAAAACTTTAAATTGAAAATAGTGTCTGTTAACACGACTTGCTGTACTAATTGAGTGTGGCAATCTCGGCTATATCTAGTTTCTCATAAAGCGGGGTTCCTATTAGGGGTTTTTCAGTGCTGCAATTAAGTAACGAGAAGAAAATTGATACCATTAATTAAAAAAATGGTTCTAGAGTTTAAGCTTGTCATAATTAATGTATGACAAGATTTAACTCAGGAATCTATTAATGCTTAAAATTATCGATGATTAAGATATGAATTGATAAGATTTATGTCAAGTGAGTGCATTTTTATGCTGTATTTTCATCTTTATATGACTTAAGATCATAGTTCTAGACATTCGTGTTGCGATTAACTTTTTCGCTCTCACGTTTACGTTAACGTCTAGTTTTCTAGACCGGGAAAGAAAGCAGCAACAACTACATGCAAATGATGCATTTAATTTATTCTCACTTGTTGCGGCACCAAAAATAAAACTAATAGAAACCCATCCAAAAGTGCAATAATAATAATAATAATATTTTTTTAACAGAATAAAACAATTTTATACATGATTTTTATCCAATCCAATGCTCATCAAAACCTGTGATAGTGTCAAAAAAAAAGTGATTCATAAATAAATAAAAAAAAAAAACAATGTCCGGCCAATAGCGCGTTAGGACCACCGCGCGCGGAAAAGCGTTCGAAGTGCAAAAAGCAAGATGGCCGCCTGGTGAAACGTCAACGGGCAGCGTGCCGGTGGTGGAGCGCGTGCTGGGGCGGGCGTGGCGCGGGGCGCGCGCCCCCGGCGAGGCATGTGAGGGGGGCGCCGCGGCGATGGGCGAGCGCGGGGGCGGGGGCGGCGACATCCCGCTGCTGGCCGCGGGGGGCGCCGGCGGCGGGGGCGCGGGACCCGGGGGCGCTCCGGAGGGGGCCGCCGGGGCTAGGTGGTCCAGCGTGAGGGTGCGCGGCTCGACCAAGTCGCTCGTCAGGCTGGAGCCGTGCAACGGGCTCGGGGCGCAGCTCCCGCTCAACGGACTCTTGTCTCCGGGGGCGCCTGCTGCCGCTATCGGCAAAGAGGTAATTTTCACTTCTGGTTCAGATGTCGACATTTTCCATGCGAGGTTCGTTTACGTGATGATGTTCGAGACTACTGATGCTGTCGCATGCAAAGAATGAGAACAATAGGGACCCAAAGATGCTGATTCAATCGTATCTATGTATGAGGCGTGCTATTTTCTGATTGTTGCGGTGCACAAAATCTAGCATTGCAAACGAAACGATCCGAACAGAAGCTGACGAACGAGACGCATTTATACGGCTATACAGCCTTCTCTCTCAGTAGATTTTGTGTACCGCGACAAGCAGCAAATAGCACGCCTCATACATAGATACGATGGAATCAGCATCTTTGGGTACCTATTGTTTGCTGCATGAGGCATTCTGCTTGCGGTACGAAAGATCTAGCTTAACGCTTACATTTAACTTTTGCTGGAAAATACTACATTAAGTCGAGTTCATATCGCTTCAGTGCTTTTCCTCACCGATCAGATACAAAAAGATACATCTTATACGTAAGACGGAGATAGTCAAATAACCTTATTCCTCTTATGCATAGATAAGTATGCTTCTTTGTGCAGAAGAGCATTGAAGCGATATGAGCGCGGCTTCGAAGCAAATAAGCAGCACGAGGTGCATTGGTAGCTTGTAAGTTCGTATACTGTAGGACCCTGAGATACGAAGTCGAGTGTTTTCCTCGTGGAAACAATTTAGAGCGAGACAAACTTGGTGCGTTTCGACACAAAACACCCGACATCGTATTGCATGGTCCCACGGTACAGCTCTGCGTATTGTCGTTTTGTTTCTCGCTTTAATGTAAGAGAAATCTCGGTGCAAACGTTAGAGTGAGAATGATAATGGCAAAAGCTGTGTGTGAACGTCGCATAAAGCTGGGTTTTCCCTCCAGCTTCAGGTAGCGGCAACAACAGGGTGAGGAACCTTTGACTAATTGTGAACAATTGGACCCGTTTCTCGAGTTTTCTATGTCGGTTGAATAAATTTTTGTTTATTTTTTTAATTAAAAGTTGAATATAATCCTGAAATAATTATCATCTCTAACTATTTAATGTATTACAACGAAAATTTTAAAGAAACTTTTTATTGTTTTCTTTGTAAACGCAGTAACCGTGAATTTTCGCAATAAAAATTTATGAACCATATAATTGACCATTAGAAAATCATTCTATCACATTTAAAATACAAAAAAATACTTGAAACAAACGATGTCTACATTGAAAATGAATAAGAATTTTCTCAATTTTCAAAACATTCATTCTCACACGAACGATTTTCACACGTTCAGCACACAACATATCAATTTCCGTATCTTCTCAAGATCCCACCAATCCTCGAAAAAACCAGGTCACCCTTCAGCACATACACGAGCAATTCGCAGTCCCCCTCAATTCCGACACATTTTTTCCAGCTCGCCTAATTAGACCTCGAATAAATTCAATTTGCTCCCGCAACATCGAAACGTACTCTCATCCACCCCGGACACTATCCAGAGTGGATTTGTCCTCATTACTGTCCCGGCTTTATCGACTCGCCTGGGAGCGTGACTGGAATATGCGAAATGGATCAGAAAAAAAGGCATCCGGATGAAATATGGTGCTAGACTTTCTCGAGAGTCGAGAGCCACTCGGGTGATATCTCGAGTGGAGATTCGAGTGGAGGATCGATGGAGATCGTTTGCCGACTTTCGGCGTATCACCTTTTGTTTCGGCAGGTTCTAATTTTAGGAGAATGAGGATAACTTATTTGAGGATGCTGTTGTGGCTCTCTCAGTTTCAGATTCCATTGTTCTTTGCTTTGATGGTTGATGCTTAGGTCACTTTTATACGCAGATTTTCACTAAATTTTGCTTTAATATCTTCGAGACACAGATAAGGATATATAAAAATTAAGGGAATATAATAGTTGAGGTTTAGGAAATGTGAAACGATATGTGTGAACATAGCCTTACTTAGATGCTGCGGTTATTCGATGCCGGGTTGGAAATAGAATGACGTTAATGAGTAAAGGCTTTCAATGGATGTACGTATTTGATGTATGTCTAATATGACACAGCCATATTGTGACGTCACATTCACCAAAATAGGGATGTATGGAAATGACTTAATTTGAGACTAATTTATCACTTAGGGACACTGAACAGAGACACATTTTTCATAGTTAAATTAACTAAAACTATCTGGTTAGTTAACAAAAGCAGTGAAAAGACTATCAATTTTATTACTTAGTGACTGAAAAATAGTTTTAAATTTATAAAATAATCAAACTAGGATTTAGCATCTCAGAAAGCATGATAAAATAAATCAAAATGTACGCATGCAAGATCTAATAGGAACGTACCGAATAGCAAATACGTTCGCATTAACAGTGAAAAGGGTTCAGTCGAGCATCCACTCGAATCCGCAGTACATTTCCTCACACATCAATCGGTCCGTAACATGAAATTTTCAGCTCGACCACACACGCGACCGTTTTTCACCGCAAAGTGTCCATCGATCGCCCCCGAGGAGCGGACGCGCCGAAGGCTCATACACTATTGAGGTCTCACCGTCCCCCGGCGGGTTTCCAACCCCGAAAAAGTGTCCTATTTTAAATATTGAAGTCTTTCCGGACCCTTTGCTCCACATTCGAAGCGTCTCCGACTCCTCGTTCCGAAGATGCTGCCTCTCATCCGAACGACTGTGACGTACGGGATGCGCCGTCATCGTCCCCAGGGAGCTTTCGCAACGCTCCGTGACGCTTCAGTGTTAAGTTTGGCTCTATTTCGATGTAAGCTTGAATATTTTTAAATTCGGATCTCGTGTGATGTAATGTCGGGTTTGCGTCGTTTCACGCACGTCGTTAATTTTCGATTTGTATGTTGATCGAGTTCGAGTTTGGGCTGTGGACAATAGTGTCTGATTGTCGAGTTTGTCTCTGTGGATAATTTGAGGGCTTTGTCTCGAGGCTCAGTTTTCGTCGTATTATCGAAATGTCATCAACGCTCGCGAATCGAATTACATTCTATGTTATGATGCTTTTCGAAAGATATTTGCCAAATTTAACTTTTCAGAAGTATAAGTTACATATATTTAAGACAAGTAGCAAAATTATTTAACATTTCGGGTTTAGGTACTTGTTTACTATCTATTCAATGTAACACTCTAACTTAACTAGACAATACTTAACATTAAAAAACCTATTCCAAATTATCTTCGAATCTAACCAAACACGTAAAGTATCGTGTCGATCGAATAAGTACACAAGTTCTCTGAATTATTCCGCCTACTAGATAAAATCTTAATTTTAGTTTTATCCAATGTTTAATTATTAAAATCTCTAACATCCAGACAAGATAATTACGCACAATTTCCCTTTCAAACTCATTCCACTCGAATTCAAACGACCTACAACCCATTTAACCTTTCGATCGATTCAGATCAATGAGCTTCCAGCATGCTCTAAGTTCAACTCTTTGTTCCACAATTTGCGGCTACGACTCGAAAGCTATTCCCAAATTTCAACGAATTCTTTGTCTAACGCTATGTCACTGCGACAACTCACTTTTCGACAAAACCCATTGGATAATATGTGTGTTGATACTCAACAAATAGATTACAACTATCGTAGTATCTGAAAGGCTAAGGTCATCAATATCCATCTTTATCTAGTGTCGAGACGATAGCGTTGTGCCAAGAGAGGCCGGTCGTCCCGCTGCACACTGGTTCTAATTTCGTGGTCCTGAGCTCGTAGGGTGACCTTGTCCGAATTTTTAAGTAGGGTAACCAGACGGAGAGTTCATTAGGTTTCGTCACACCTACGCGGTTATTATTAATGCGCTGCGTTTACACTTGACACTGTTTTCACAACGGTTAGGGCGCACCTTCTGCGAAAAGTCAAGATTTCGTTAAAATCATTTTTTTCCGTTATTTTTTCTTTGAAAAATTCGATAACGTCTGGCTTCTGTCGTTAACGCTGACAGCGGCCGTTATCGATAATGGCCGTCGGAAAAATAAATACGACGACGAAAATCCGCTAGTGGAAAGCGGCTTTGGTAAAACAACGGAAAAATCGGAAAATTTTCCTATCAACCCATTAGAGATACGATGTTTAGTGTACGCGTAGCCTTTCATCGAATCTTTCAGTTATTATTTATAGCTTTTTCGGCTGAAAAAGTGTCTGAAATTGACGCTTTGTTCATCGATTAGTCTCCGCTTAAAATAAAACCGAAGGTTTTAATAAATGCGTGCGATACGGATTTTTTTTTGTGAATGTTGTGTTTTTTTTAGTAATTCCAACTGGTTTTTATTGCTCTGTGTGCAATCTTGAAAATTCGGCGTTCACCGCAAAATAAATGTGCGATACCCTAATAAAAATATTAATAAAACCTCGCTCGACCAAATAACGCTCGCAAAACTCTCATCAGCCTCTTTAATCCCATACATCTCACTCCCTTTTGTATACAGGGTGTATCAATAAAGAGCCCAATTCATTTTTTTTATTGAATAAAGGAGCAATTATAGGTAAATTATTCAAAATAAATCGTTAGTATTATATATGTCTATTTAATCAGAGTCGATTGTATTGTGACGTCACATGACGAATATAACAAAAGGATATAAAAACATTCTAGTCTTTTTCGGATGAATTCTCACATTATTGTCGATTTTCAATATGTTCTCTAGAATTTCCATAGATAACAATCTAAAACTCTTGTGAGTGGAGTTTTGTGAAATAAAACACGATATATTGATACCTAAATCAATGAATTAAATACGACAAAATACAAATGGAATTCGACCGAATCATGCATATACATGATGTCATAGAGTAGCTAACCCTTCTCAACTAGACACGATCCAAACTTTCAACGCGAAAATCAAAGTTTGACACACCCTTTACAATACGATAGCACAGTTTCGATGGTTTCCGCGTTGTAACATTACCAATAATGCAATTCTTCTAATGTAATAGCTTTCCCGAAAGGGAAAATCGTGTCGGAATTGCTGCGGAGGCTTTGACGCCCCACCGAGTGTAATCTTATCGTTTCCGATTACCGTTTATTATTTATTCGAATACGCGATAATGGGTTAGATTTTCGGGGGTGAATGGGTTTTTGTGTCGGGATCGTTCCGTGATTAAAGTTGACCTCTTCATTTCGGATTTTTTAATTGATTTGGTTTTTGTTCATGTGTATTTGTACTTAAGGGTTGTAGAGGTTTTTGTATGGCGGTCGTTGTGTTGAGTGGAAATTTTGCGTTTTTCATAATTGCATCTGTTTAATTGTCGTTGTCGATTCAAGAGTCTTGTCGTTTTGAGGACACTTTAAATACAGTAATTATTATTTGAAAATACATATAATACGATATTAACTTTGATATCACCTGAAATTGACGATGAAAAAACACATTTTGTTGAAAGCAACATTATCAGGTGATCGTCATTTTTCATTTCTCTCTGAATCAATTCGAATAATATGCAGAATATCTATTTAAATTTTTCAATATTGATACATATTAAATCGATATTTTCTGATATTCGTATAAATGAAACTCAGATATTTATCAAATTGAGTTCAATATACATTTTGCAATATACAGATATTGGTTTCATTTCAGCTGAAAACGAAACGTTCCTCAGATCCTCAACCCTCCTACGTATTGATATTATAAGTATAAGTATTATATTTATAAACGACTCGTTGTCAATTTATTTTTCTCTTGAAATTCAATTTGAATATTCGTTACATTTTTTAATATCGACGGAAGGGTTATTAATATTCTCAGATTTTTCTTCGAGATATTGAAATTGAATTTCGTTCCATGAAACCGATTTGGTTATATTCAATGTGCGTGTATTCATTCGTATTTTACTAATTGTACATATTGAATGTAAACAAAAATATTGAAATATCAAAGGACAAAGAGTCGAGCCAAAAATAGAATTTCCTTTCTATATTTTCCCTTATTCCTTTGAGATAAATTCATCATTTTCTCAATATATTGAAATGTAATAAAAACGAACAAGAATAAAGGTCGAAATATATATGTTTTCATATAAATAACGATGTTTACGGAATTCTCATGAAAATATGTTAATACATGACATTTAAATTAATATGACGTTTGATATTTCGATCGGAATATTTCTTACGAATCTTAAAAATAATTCGTATTTTAAACGATATTGAATTCTGCAAGTTTTTTCATAAAAAAACTTTCAACCCGATTTCAGAACGTATAACATCTATTAAATTTTATTTAACGACGTCCTCAACCCAAAAAGGAAACGAAGCGAAATGAGATGAAAACGCAAAGGAACTCTGTGAATTTTTAATTAATGACCCTTATTCTCTAGCACTGTATGAATTTATGAGATAAAAAAGCGAGCTAAATCTTGTTTCCTCAACGTCTCATAAATCTCATTATATTGTTTGACCATTAATACAACTTTTCTGATACGGTTAAGTGCTAAACACTATTTATCAAACTTAATTTCAAATCATTTTTATATTTTTATTAAAATGTAGAAGTAAAATATGAAAATGGAAAATGCATCTACACGTGTTTATATACAGAATGAGAGTTTAGAAACCAATTTCCGTTCGAAATCCTTCTGGATAAGTTTGCAAAGGAAACTACCTTGTCTTGCGACCTAACCACAAATCGATTTACTTTTCATATGCTTTTACTTGATAACAATTCCACGCACTATATGTAAATTAAAAAAATGAAAACAAAAGGTCATAAAAGTGACTTTTTTTAAAGAGTATCCACGGAAACAGATCGTTATTAAATACAAACTGACAAACAGATTGAATAATAAAACATTTATAAGATTGATTCATTCAATTTTTGCCTTTTATGTCATACAATATATCAATTCAATCAATCTCCATCTTCTTCTATATTTTCAGAATATTTTTGTGGGCCATTTTTTTTTTTGGTATGTTTGCTATTGTTTCGTATACATTCATATGAGATTGAGTCCCACCGCTGCTACCAATTTTTTCACACGCATAAATGTATAATATGACTACAAATATAATTATCGTTCAAATACTAAAAGACTTGGATGAGTTTATACTCATATAAAAAAGCCACCCACAGAGTCTATCTTTATTCAAATTCAAACAATTTATACCCTTCTAGTACAGCGTCATAAAAAAAGGGCACTTGAAACTCGTCACTTTAAAAAAAAACACGTGCAGTCTTAGCAATAATACCTGGCGTAATGGCGGCGCGAGAGCACGTGTCGTCCAATTCGAATTTTTTTTTTCGCGACCCACTTTTGGCCTAAATGCCACAGCCGCGCGGCCAGGTCGCCGCGGCCTTTTCGCCACGCACGCCTTTCACGGTGCGTAGTTTTATGGCCGTCTTATGTGCGCTTTTCGGGCGCGTATTTTTTTTTTTTTTTTTCGTTAGTTCATTCTATTTTTGTTTTTGCCGCCTTTTATTGTTTTGTCATCGCGCGTGCGTCATTTCGTATTTTAGCGCGGGAAAACGCGAAAACGCTTGTGACATTTCGTTCCGAGGGTGAGGCGGATGACGCATTCGGTTTTCCGGATAATTGGTTTCGTTTTTGTTACGCATTGTTGTGCAGAAATGGGAATTCAAACCGAATTCTGTTGAGGTTGCACAGCTCGTTTATTTCAGCTAAATAAATGATTGCTCCATGAATAAATACACATGCACTTTTGTATACCCGAAGTGTATTTATAACAAGGTTTTGTGGCTTAATGATGCTCGAAATTCTATGTTATACAAGCTGATTTTGAATCGGTGTATGATATTTATAATACTAAACAAACGAAATGCAAAATATCTATCAAAACTTGTTAAATTACATGATTTTTGTGGCCATGCATAGTGTTTGATACAGCTTGGATACGGCAAAAATCACTTAGTCAAACGTCATATGTTAGATTTTAAAATATTAAACACTATGAAGCAAAAATTTTCCCAGACGTGCATGCAATCATTCTAGAACTTTCATTATATTATAATAAATAGTAAAAGAGTGCATTAAGTATAAATATACAATCGAACACACATACATTATTTTTCCTTCATATAGATAACTCTACTTTGAAGTCCTTCAAGTTATGATTACATGGAAATACTAGATATTACATAAAAACTCGGTAACATATGATTTGCATATTACCCAACAAACTATTTCATATTTTCATTTAACTTATACAAATCGCATTTTCTACACACATATTTTATGAATGTGACATCGCTAAAAATATCTTCAAAAATATTCCAACTCATTAATTTCTCTTCAATTTTTTTATATTAACAATAGAAAACACCAATAAAAACAACACGTAGATATAAATTAACAAAACCATTCCAAACCCAGGAAACGTTCCCTTTTTACCTCATCCATTTGATATACAGTGCGGTCCATCGAAAGCGGATCGAACCCCGTTAAAGATGGCCCCAAAGGGACCATGTATCCCCATGCGTCTTAACCTCGTTCCGTTCTTATTAAAATTTATACGGGGCGGATAAAACGAGGTCCCTTCGCACTTTATAAACAATCAATGAGGTCAATTTGGACCGGCCGTGTGTATGAGGTCGTTGGAGGATACTCTTTTCTAGTTTTAGTTGCCGTTTCGTGAATTTTATGAGAGGTACTAGTTTGTTTCGAATCGTTGTTAAAATTTGAGTTTGTCTGTTGTAGAGTGAGTTCGAGTTTGAATTGAATGTGGGTGGAAATTGTGGCTTGAATGTTTTGAATTTTCAACGATATTAGTTTAGTGGATGAAAAATTATTTAAATTAGAATCTGTGTACTTTTAACTTTTTCATTCCTGATTTTTAGTCTTTAGAAAAAAATATATTTAGGATAACGATGGAGTTAGATTTTTTTTCAAATAAGTTCGCAGGATAACATTTGATATGATCGATGGTTAAAAAATATAAATAAGTATATACACTTAATTAGTACAATTCTTCAAAGAATATGTACTAAAATTTTATGGTAAACTAGCGTTTAGTTTGAAAGTTATAGCGTTTTTAATGATGCTACTTAAGCTATTTTTAAATTGAACGATCTGATTCAATTAAAAAATCTGAATATATTATATATTAGTGACAATATTCTGGTAGGTTGTATGACAATTTTGATGTACTTTGATTTACAAAATGTGCACATATGTATTTAGATGTGATAACAATTCGGTTAAAAAGACCCGGCAATAGTTGGATAAGCGAGTGTTCGATTCAAATGCTCATATTAATATACACTATGATAGATATTAAATAACTTAATAAACGACTAAAATACTGACCTTTATTCTGTATTCAATTTCTCATTCATTAACAATCTCATTATCACTAGTGGACACTGCAGATAATTTCCGAATAACACCAAACATAAACTTAACACATCACTGAAACCCAAACTCTCGACTAAACCGCCATGTTAATCCTCGACAATTTATTCTCACTTAATTCAACGAATTACCCATTCGCATTTTTACCACCCTCGGCCTTAATAGCCACCCTGAAAACGACATCAACAACAACACCACGACAAGAACAACAACCCCCTTCGGATATATCCGATTTCGTGTGGTTAATTCGAAGTGGGCCTGCAATTATGCGAGGCAACACCACACCGACGATCGTTAGGCAAAACGTTCTAGAGATTATAGTACACATGTCAGATTCGTTAAATTAGCGCTAACAATCTACGTAACGGCCGATTAATTACGGTTACATCGTTGCGTGCCGCAATCAACGCCAAGTTCAACGATGCCTAATTGAGACGATCTTTTTCGATTTGTTTTTCGTTGTAAATGACGACTGAAAAGGCCGAGGGGTGCAAGTGACTTTGATAAAAGCGCGTTCGAAGTCGACCTTCTATTGGTGATTTGATGATATATTGAGGCACACGTTCCGAATTCGTTTGTATCCTTTTGCCACCGAATAAATGAGCGTGCATCGAAGCGATTCTTGTGCTTTACTCAATTTTGGCGAAAATGTCATTTGTATCCTTTGATCTTTTCGATTGTCAAATGAAATTTGACGTCTGAATTTCACAAAGGGCATAAGTGACCTTTTTTATCGATATTGAGTTATAATAAGTACAGAAAATGGTTCTATATGTGATACAGAACCATTTTCTGTACTTAGCTTAATTCGATAAAAAAAATCACATATGCCTTTTATGAAATTCAGATGTCATTTGATGTTTATAGACTCGTTAAAAGCTGTTCCTTTCGCTTTAAAACTTTTCAGTGTTGTTTAGAAAGGATCTCGAGCGATGTTTGGTCACACAATCTATTCCATATATAAATTAAAATGAATCAATTTATATGCCTTTCGTGCTCATTTTTTCGTTTATTCTATCAAAATTAAACTTTCGAGAGTTCGTGTGCATATATTTAGGAAGATTTCTCTCAAACAACTCCCTTTCACATATAAAAATCATCGATAAAATAATTTTTCCAATTAAAAACTTCACATCGAAAAATTTCTAAATATGTACATTTCGAACTTCAAAGTTCCCGATATAAAAAAAAATAATCGAAAATACCCACCGCCCTAACCCAGAGGGGAAAATCGAAGATTATGCGAACCAATCCGCCCCTGCTTTTCCGGGAATCCGCCCCCGGAATTTACGCCCCCGTCTACGGTCAGAATGGTCTGAAAGGCTTTCTTCAGAAAACGACCCACACACACACATTTCCATTTGAATACGCTTAAATACGTACGTGTATGGGGTACACTCCATTCTCGATTCATGCTTGAGATAAGTCGCGCGAAAAAACAGCTATAAATTGAGATATGAACGTGTTAATAAAAATTAATGTGTTTATACAAGAGCCGCTTAGTATTGAACGTTAATTACTCTATGAAATGAACAGTCGAGAAAATCGATGAGACGTGTTTTTCAAAATTATTTTCATTATTTCATTTATTTGAAATTGTTTATGTAGTTCTAAATTTTGTTTATATTATGCTACAAAGGTGTTGGGTTCACATTAGAGTGCAGATTCAATTGAAATTGACTAAAATAAACGATTTATCAATTGATAACCAAATATATTTTTTATTTAATCGTATTTATCTTTATTAATCAGAAAAGATAGTTCACACCTATTAAATGATGACTATGCTTAGTGCTTTGACAGTTAAAACTATATTGATTCAAAACTCAGCTCGAGTATATATAAACTTTTTATCTACTTATCTTATTGCAATGAAACTTTCCAGAGTTCTTATCTGCATAACTAGAATGATTTATGTATCATCACATTTATTTTACAATCGAAATTTCGACATTTGATGGAGTGAGTTTCAAACAACAAGTCGTAACAAACATATTAAGCTCGCCTTACACACACACAACACAATGTCGACAGATATTTAGCAATTCATTTATTATGAATACCATACAACTGTTCAAAATCCATAAAGTTTCGTGCAATTTAGGGTCGCAGTAAACATATAAAATACAACTATAATGTAAGGGTACGTGTACATAAAACGATCTATTTTCCACTAGGGTTCCGGTGAACCTTTTGCACGAATCGTTTTTATGGACGGTTTCACTTAATTAGTTTAGTCTGATGAGTTTGTTGTTGTTGTTGTGTTGTGTTGTTGTCTTCAACGTTTGTGGTTGTCGTCGCTTGTTTGTCCGTCTTCGATGAAAATAGACATTTTCCGAAGAAAGGTTTTCTAGATCACGTTTTGAAAAGTTTCACGTTTCAGCAATCAGAGAAGGTTCCTTGTTTTCAAGAAGATAAAATAGTCTAAATTAGTTTTGCTTTTTTTTATAACAAATATTTTTTAACATTTTCGATTATTTCTAATAAATAAATTGATAAAATATTTTTTACAGAAATATACTGTATGATCATTACTTAAAAGTTGCAGCGATGCACTGAAATACTTTTGAATGCATGAATGAAAGCTCTGAAACTCGACCTCGTTTTTTTTTTCAGAATATTTTCATGCCTCTGAAACATTTCATATTACACATTTTTGTGAAAAAAGAAACTGAAAATTCGAATTAACGTCGATTTCATATATTAAAAATTCTAAGAATCTCGTGAAAAATTAATATCTTCAATAAACAGGGAGTTTTCAATCGCTTCGTAATATAAATTTTAATATTTATGGATGAAAAATCCATTTTACTGCAAGTTATATGCATTCAGTAAAAAATGAAATGTTAATAGTAAAATGTTAGCTCAGCGAACAGTATTTTTTTGCGAAGTTTCTAAATTCAATTTTGAATTTCTTAACAAGAATGTTGCGAATTTTCATTTCACATTCGACACGAGGAAGAAACTCGTTCATTAATTTTACAACTTCTTTTGATATTTTCAGGATTTTTTTTAAATCTTACTCTATATAATAAGGAATGAATTAAAATACACATTAGGTACATGTTATAAATATTAAATAAATGTTCAATTTCAATATGATTGTCAGTGTCATGTATAATGACAACGTAAGCTCAAAATTTCCTGCTTCGAGTCAAACTAAACGTCGCCTATTGTTAATCCAACAATGACATTAATCGATATAATCGAATTTATGATGCAACACAATGGTCCATTGTACATATGAATAAGCATGTGACGTCATAAATGGACACCATTAGCGGAAATTAATAAATTTTGAAATACGTTCAACAATCAAATACATTTCATCAACATTCATCGTTCAAATTGTGATTTAAATTTATTTCGATATGCATTATTTTTTTATTTATAGCTAATCAATAACGCTGTAATGTAGCTAAAGCATTTGTGCATGCCATATCGGGCTTCAGTATCTTTTAATGCTGGGTTTGAATCCTGACAAAATCTGGTAAAATATATGTGCTTTTCTCAATCGATATGATGATTTTATTGAATATCTAATTCGAATGTATTAATTTAACTCTTTACAAATGATTCTTAAAAATGAATTCCCATCATATTTATGTCGATTGAATTCGATTTATTTGAGAAACATATTTCATTCACCGACTGCCTTTCAGAAATTCTAGAAAGCTACAATAATTTTCAAAGGAATTTATTTAGCCTTCTAAAAATGTAGAACAAGAAATAGCGCTTTTCTATTATATTCTAAAAAAATATGCCTGTTTGAATTTAAGTACTAGAACATAAAAGACAAAAAATTCTAGTTATACAAATTGTAAGCACTAGTACATACATATTTACTTGCATCATCTTGAGCCCTAACGTCTCCTTCCCATAAACGATCATTCCACGTCTAGTTCATCTACAACTCTCTCCACTCTCTAACTGAATACGATTATAATTCATCTACCACCATCTTCAGCCCTAAACTAGTCAATAATATACTAGCATATGACTTATATTTAATTGTTTTTTGTGATAATTTTCCAGGTGTTGACATTGGGGGCGCCAGTGCCTCAGTACCCCGCGGGTCCTGCGCGTCTCCACCGCTTCACCATTCTTCACCATTCACCATACAAAGCTGCATGGGACTGGCTGATCCTCATCCTGGTCATGTACACGGCGATCGTGACTCCTTACGTGGCCGCCTTCCAGCTGAACGAGCCCGACTTCGACAAGCGGAAGTCCAAGTTCGGAGAGGATCCCATCGTCGTCATCGACATGATCGGTCAGTTTTCCATCAGTGATCAGTTTTATATCAATGTTCAGTTTTTCTGCAATGTGAACTGAACGGTAACTGAAGAACGAGACGCTCCTATACGGCTATACAGCTATCTTTTTTAGAGATGGTGATGTTATAGATATGGTTCTTGTTCCTCAGTTTCTGTTTGCAATGTGAACATAGCTTTAATACACATTTATTATGGTTAGTTTTAGCAGAATTTGAATGAACTGCATATTTATACGTTGTATTTGCAAATGACGTCACCCTGAAAATGCATAGTGAAAAGTCTATTCGTTTAGAAAAGAGTATGCATATACTACGCGCGAAAAAGGCAGGCAATAGATGGAAATAGACAGACAATAGATAGAGTACATGAGATAGAGCACTATAGAGCACGGATAGTAACCATACCATCGTGTGTTTTGAAACGAATATCTTTTCAATATTTAGACGAAAGTTTGAAAAAAAGAACCCGACTTTATTCCAAAATCCATGTTGGAAAATGGTTTACTCGATTGTCTTGAATTATGAGTTTTTTTTTTACAAAAGTTCTATGAAATATTGCTCTGTTCAAACATCAATTATTGATAATTGAGTTTACTTTGTAATGCAAATATATAATAGTATGCGAATTGATACATTCAAGTATTGATCGACATTCTTAAGAAACGGAGCGCAAACTAACCCTTCGCTGACTCATCAAATTTCTGACGCAGAATATATATTTTTTCATATTGAAAACTTCAATTTGCTTTGTTAAGTATTATGAAAGTGATGCTTAAAACTTGTCTATTATTTTTATATACAAAGGAAAAATATTATATTTTCATACAACCCATCGATTAAATTTTCAATTTTCTCAAAGCCATTATCGTTTATGGAAAGAAAACTTTAAGCACTTGAGCTATACAGCTAATGTCGCACTCGCTTCAATATCTTTTAGAAACTTGTATGAAATATGTTTTTACTTATTGAACTGATACCAGATACGAACTATGATAGAAATTTGATCACATATAGATAGATAGGAAACGTAGTCACATATGAAAAAGGCTTAAGGAAACCAAGTTACACTTAAATATAGATATGTATGTATAAATTAGTCTGTTTTGTCTATAAATTTTTGGTTTTGGTTTGGTCTTTGTCATGTTATATAGCCGTATTCATCACGGTTAGTTCACACAACAGAGACCAGACCAAAACCATGACCAATCTATCTTACTTGCGAATATAGATCTGTCTCTGCTTTATGATCTTGATTTTGGTTTGGTCTCAATTGTACGAACTATATTTAACGAATATGGCCCATACAATACAATATGAAACCAATCTTACACTTTCTATTTACTGACGTGAGAAGCAGAAAAACTTCCAATAGAGACACGTCTACACGTAAAAGGGATATAGCTACACGACTATCTCCCTCTTACTGTATAGATAGTCTCTATCGGAATCCGCTCCGCTCCTCAGCGAACGGCAGACATAACACATTGCCATTTCGACAAACGTATCCCTCATCATATTTTTCTTCCAACTTCCAGTGGACGTGACCTTCATCGTGGACATCCTGATCAACTTTCGCACCACGTACGTGAACGGGTGCGACGAGATCGTCTCCCATCCCTATCGGATAGCCATGCACTACCTGAGGGGGTGGTTCCTCATCGACCTGGTGGCCGCCATACCCTTCGACCTTCTACTCTTCGGCACAGACACGGACGAGGTGAGCCCAGAAACGCCCGGTGTCACTTCCCACAATGCCCTGTCCCCCTAAAATAGATTTATCGTAACAATCGCCGTAACCTTTTCGATTCACACTGCAAAAAGATTATCTTAAAATACAAAAAAATTAAACCATATGAGTCTCAAAACCATGAAAAGTCCTTTGATGGACCAAAATTTCCATGTGAAAACTTACTTGAGATCAACAATTGATTGTGATTCCAGATGATATATGCTGAATTTTTTAATTATAGTTCCTAGGTGTGTTAAAATTATATGAAAAATATTCAAATTTAGCAAAGCAGGTCTGGATTTACTAATTGGTTTGTTGATTTTTGCGAAATCACAATCTTCGGGGTTGGATTTGAGATCCCCTTTTTGCAGTGTTCTTGTGTGATGTAGAGTCTCGTTTTTTTATTAGGATCAGTTAGGTTTGTTTACAATTCAACGACCACACCAAAACCAAGACTGAAAGATAGAGACAGACATTTATACGTAGGTAAAATGGTCTGTCTCTATCGGTCTTGATTTTGTTTTGGTCGTTGCTGTGTGAACAATTTCATGTCTTATGAATCAATGTTTTCGTTTTGAATGCATTTTTCTATATTATGCATAAGTCCAATGGTATTCAACGATATTTGTCTATAATAAAGAAACATCACATTTCTTGTTAAAATTTCTAAATATAGAATAATTTTACGATTCGAGTTTTACGAAACACGAAAACATTTCAAATCCGATACATAAATTCGAATCGTCCAAACGTGAAATTTTCGCAAGTCTCGAGTAGCACGTGTTCGAGCGTCTGAACTTCGATCGTAAAAAAATAAGAGAAGAACTCTTGAATTTATCATCGGAAAAAGTCTCGAGCGTGCAACGTTACGATGAAATCATACATTTTGCGATTCACCACATCTGTCATATGTGCGGTGACCATTCGACCTCTATTTAAGAGGACAGTCTTAAACTAGAAGTATAGGTATGCAGCATCATGGCTTAGAGTCCTTGTGATGCTGGGTTCGAGTCTTTTTGGATCTTAGTGAGAGTCACATGTCTTTTTTCTTAAGATGTGGCTACATTAATACGCTTTGTGTGCAAATACTGGGTTATGTGTACACGCCATGTGTGTGTTACGTGTGCAAATACTGTTAGATATATGAACACAGTGTGTGTTTGTTTGATCTTCAAATCTCATTCTCGTGAGTATTTTGGATATGTGTTGACACGAGTGCGACAAGATATATGTAAATTAATAATGCTCAGTATTTAAACACCAATACCAGTATAAGTGCACAAATCAAATATGATATATGTTCAAATATTCGCATACAATTGGGTTAGGGATACCAGTAACAATTAACTAATGAAAGACTGTCTTTTTTAATAAATGACATATGGTCACCGTAGTCATATGTAATATTATATAGATATACGATATCACATGTAACGTTCGCCATCTGGAAAATGTGTCGCGCGGTTTTGGCAATCGCTTCGATTTTCTCGGTACATTGGTTGAAGTTGCGTCTGAATTTATTTTCACGTTATATTATATCGTGTTGTAAAAGTGTATGCGTATTTCCGATCGGATTCCGAAAAGTTTTCAGAAATTTTCAGCGTGAAAATGACGCATTTCCCGGAAAACTATCCATTACGTTATGATAGATGCGTCGATAGAATATTGAATTTGATCGATTCATTTCGGATAATGGAACTATTCATCAATCGAACGCGTTTTCATTTTAGGTAAAATCGGAAAATGCATTCATCGGTCATAATTAAAGATTTTTCCGAATGCATTTTCGTTCGATGGAAATTTTCATTTTGACGTTTCAAACATTTCGGTTTTGATTTTATTTATCGGACGTTGCCTGAATATTTTCATGTCGAATGGTAATATTTTCCGGGAAATTCGTATGCAGCATGTTTCTGAAGTTTGATTGATGAAAATCGTTCAATGAATTCGTGTTTTGTTATTTTCTTTTGTTCATTTTGAATACTGAATTTTAAATATTTTTTAATTTTCGAATGTCGGAAAATGTGAGTTTCGGTGTATGCATGAGTGTTAAAGTTTTCCTGCACCATTTTAACGTTTTTCATATCATATAGTTTTCCTAGTGATGTTTGGTTTCAATTATGGTTTGGAAAAAGTTTATCGGTGAAAAAATTAAATTGTTCGTAGTTTTATGTGGTTTTCTCTAGTGTTTGTAGAGAAAACTGTGTAGAATAATTTTTCAAAATATTCTATATTTTGTTCACTTTAATTACATGTGTGCACTACCTTTTTTTTATATAAATTAAATGCAATATAATTTTCATGCAAACTAACAATACATATTGTAAAATTAATCAATTAAACATTTCAATTAAAATTTAAAAAAAAGCTGACCCATGAACGTAAAAAAACTAACCTGAAAAAAATGAACGATAACTCTCACAGCTTCATTATTCAACACGAATGAATTGAAGTATTTTCGAATACAATGCATTTTTTTCAATTTACATCCACATGAACACAAAGAGAAGTACTTATAGAAGCACCGATCTAGCTTTCGAACAATGGGGTTATAAATTCACGCGAACTATACAAACGCAACATACTCGTATAAGTACAATTATACGTGGGGGAAATCGTCTAATCTCTTCAATATTTATAATTTTTTGAGCTTATTTATTTTATATCTGTTCCGATAATAATAGATTAAATAAAACTCGCATATATGTAATTTATACTAAATCTACTTCGAATACGACACAGTTTTGAATTGAAGTATATTGGAACATATATTTTTTTATAGAATCAAATTAACAATTATATGGGTATGAAACAAATTGATCTGATTTGAATTTGAAAAATTGATTCGCTATTCTAAGCTGAAACGGATTTTGCACCTAGCAAGTTTCCACTGCAACTCGAAAAAAGTTTGCTCCAGACCCTCAATAATTTCAATAACTATATATGACGACTGAAAAAGCCAAAGGTACAAGTGAATTTTTTGCTAAAATTGATCTATGTACAAGAATCGCTTCTATGTACTCCCATATACTTGATGGCAAAAGGATATAAACGAACTAGGAACGTGTACCTCGATATATCATCAAATCACCCGACCTCCTTCTAATACACGTTCAACTTTGAGCACGCCTTTCTCGAAATCTCCAAAAAATCACTTGCACCCCTCGGCCTATTCTGTCGTCATACATTTTTTTCAATATAAAATTCCAAATCTAGCCCAATTTCCCCTCAAAACACAAAGATATAGTTGATTTCGATTGTGTCGGCCATTTGGCACGCATTGGTCGGTGCCAACCGGGGCAACCTTCGAATGGTGTGCCAAAGCATCCCCGAACCGTTTGCCAAAAGTCCCCGATACAATTTCAACCCCTGCCATGGGACAAAACCTTCATCTCGAGATGTATTTGGCCAACATCCCTTATCCATTGTGTCTGTGAAATCGCGTTTTTGAGTCAGGGACGTATTCCGGGGGTCGATGAGATAAATTATGACTGAATATCACAAAGGGCGCAGGTGACCTTTTTTAATCGAAATTGAGTGATGTATAGAAAATGGTTCTGTGTATGATACAGAAGCATTTTCTGGGCTTCACTCAATTCCGATGAATTAAAGTCACTTGTGCTCTTTGTGAAATTCAGTCGTCAAATGGCTATAACTTTGTCACGTATCGAACTTTGTAAAATTTAAGAAATCTAGCTATGTCACACATATTAACTACGTTTATAGATATTAAACAAATTAAACATTGTGGGATTGTTCAATTTATCCAATTTTAAGAACTTGTGACGAAATTACTTCCAAAAAAATTAACCTGACTCAATTAAACTGAGATGAATTTTATGAAATATTGCATTTTTGATTCTTTCTATAACTAGTTACTGTTGGCTTTCCTTGAATTGTATAGAAGTCATAATTTAAAAAAAATCGTAAAAAGTTGGGTCAGTACATAATTCGTTATTATTTCTAAAACCTCTGTAAAATTTTAAAAATTGATTTATATAAAGCATATCAGATGTAGTCTAATTGAAAAATATTTTTTATGATCGAAATTGCACAAGAAAGTTAATAATGGGCACAAATTAACGTTAATAATAACCAGCCTTAAGATAATATGAATGGTGTATACATTGAATTTATAATTGCTTTCTCACCGTTTATACAACACTAAATGGGTTTTGTACTTGTGTACCCTATTATCGCAATCCTTAAAGGGGACAATTGTTTAGTAATAATAATGTAAAGTCATTTAAGAATATTTTAAATATATATTTTTCATCGAATCTTGAAAGGCTTATAATAAAGATACCTATGAATAAACTGTCTAGAACATTGCAAAAAGTAATTGAAACTAAGGCTATTTTATTTTATAATTATATTTTAATCATTTTATAATGTGTTTTGATAAAAAAAAAATGGATTACTCTCCATTACCCTCAATATTAAACTTCGAAGAGAGATTACATTTACGCCGCGGTATGTAAATGTGATCTGACTCACAGTTACATACATTCATATTTTGATCTTTGTATTATATTTGTACAGTTTGAATTTATACGTGCATTCAAATGTGTATCTTTGTATCTAGAAATTTCTCATGAGAATTCGCTCTAAGCAAAGTGGGTCCGACTTAGCATAATACTCGAATATATTACCGAGCTATGTTCTTTGACATGTCTGAGGAATGTGGATATTATATGATTAAATTTTCCTAAGAACACACGAGACAAAATATCACTTAACGTTTCTTATATCACTTGAGCTTTTTGCGGTTTCATAACCTAAACATCAATCGAATTTTTTGCTTTAGCGCAACATCGGATATCCGAGACGCTAATATACATGGGTTTTTGCGAATTTCGCCATGTCATCGAACTCCATCAATAACCATTATGAAAAAATCCACATTGAAAGGATGAACGAGAATAAACATCGAAGGAAAGATCCATAAATTTAGCCGGATTAGTCAGGGACGTAAGATTTATTCTGTGTGGCTCTTGAGGGTAGTATGAATGCTCATGGTGAATTTTCAAGATGAAAATATATCTTAAGATAAAGTATTTCCATGCGAAGTTTAAAAGCTATGCACTTGTAGAATCAATTGTGGACAATTTTCATTTTTTCGTAAAATTATTCCAAATTCGTACTTATTCATCAAAGAAATTATTTCCGTTTAGCGGAAATTTTACGAAAAAAAAATTCAGATTGATGAGAAGTGTTCACGATTAGTTCCACTAGTGTATACTAAATAAACGTTTGAGGATGACATGTGATAAAATCAAAAGTTAAACGGACGATATTAAACCAATGGCCGGAAAATCGCGGTTTAAGTTAACTTTCAAAATTTCCAACGTGTAACGGATAACCCATTAACTTCGAGATAACGTCTACCTACTTGCGACTTAATTATCTTAATATGAGAAACTTTAACTACACGAGACTCTCACCAACACTCTAAGATCGTACGTACATGTAAAATAAGATTAAAATTAATTTAAATTGAATAAAATAAAAATACATTTCCTTTTTACAATCCTGCCCTGAATTCCTCGAAGAAGTGACACTTTTCTCTAATAAACATAACCCAACCGATCTAACCCCAATCGAAGTGACACTATTAACGCTTATTCTCGTATAAAAAACATTCATTTGTGTACATGTAAATGTTTTTCTTTCTTTCTATTTACATATTACTTGATACTATTGAAAACTTTTATCGATGTTTAAAAGAATGCGTATATGTATATTTTTGAATGTGTTCTATTATTTTTTACTTCGTTGGTTTTTTCATTATTGTTTTTTACTTTTTAAATGTTTTTACTCAAATCTTGTTAGGTACGTAGATGTTGGCGCCACATTGTCTTCTTTTTTACGTTCTACTTTTTTTGTTAACGTTTTCGTTTGTCCATCTCGTCCTCATCCGTTTTTTTGGTTGTCATCACTCATTAGCGACATCCTTCGGAAGAAAAAAAAACGTTTTCCTATATTTTTTTTTCGACGAATTTCCGAAGGGTGACGTGTTCACATGTCCGTTAACCTCTTCCCGACCTACGACCCATTTATATTGTGTGTTGCAGCGAGAAGAGACAAAACCGCCAGCGAAAAAGTATAACGGAAAATTGGACGAGGCGAATTTTTTCTTAAGTTCCATTTTCGTTTCGTTGTCGTTTTTTTTTTCGTTTTTTCATTTATTTTTTTGTTTTTATCCGTTTTTTGGGTTGTTTTTAACGTTTTTTTTACTTGTCCTGCGTCCGTGAACTCCCTTTCACCGTTCACACTATCCACTGAATATTTTTTCGTAGACATTCAGATGTTTTGTTCTGCTTTCCACAGTTGGGCATGGAGAACGACGAGGTATTTGGAAGATTCGATTAATTTATATTAATACCTTTTTATTTATTTATTTGAGAAAAACGTACTGTTTTTGTTGACTCTTCTATTTAAATTATTATTATTATTATGATTCATTTATTTTGATTATTGTTATTATTATGATTATTATTATATTTTCGTTGTTTTCGAATTAATTTATTTTTTGCATATCACACGCAATTTTATAGCTCGTATTTGGGATGTTACGTTTCTTCGATCGATTGTCATTCTAAAATTTATTTATTTTCAAAAAAGCACGAGACGCTTTAGCATTGCCTGCACGCTATAATATAACAATCATTAATACTTGAAAAATGTTTAAGAAATACTGATTTATTAGTGCATACTGAACTTGGATAGTGCAATAAAAAATTGTTAACCATGCATTAGAAAATTACAAATTTATAAAACGTACTTAGATATAAAATGATACTGCGATTCCGTTTTCATTTATCTTTTTTTTTTCAGTCAAATACAAAGTATGAGTCCTTTGTGTAGCTTTTTTTCATTTTTTTCCAATTTGCAGATCCGTATTGCTTTTTTTTTTCATTATAATAAAGCCTTACGCCGTAATGTAAGCAGGTAATGATCTGTTTGAAAATATATTCTTAAAAAAATATTTTTCACCAGGAAAAAAATCGATTTCGTTGCACATGATATGATTCCATAGCCAGCTAATAGCTTAGCGTTATACAGTATTTGTGCATGCCGCGTCGGGCGACAAAGTCCATGCGAAAAATGCTACTAGCATCATTAAAAGAACGAATTTTATTTTTGAAAATTTTCTAAGCAAAACTGAATCTTTACGTAAAAATGTAACCTTATTTGATCTTTAGATGATTTTCATTTTCGTGGAAATCGCGGAAAATCGCGTCTTCAAACGACATCTGTTCATTGGCGCGTAAAACGAAAGGATCGATACCGGTGTCAAAGGGGTTAAAAATACAACGTTCACGGTTCTACCGTAACGACCATAAAATAAATCTTTTTTTTTAATTCAAGTATGGGTGTAGCCGAACCTGTTCCGCACTAATGAAATTCGGAATTTTCCACAGGAAAAACGTATAGATTTTCTTTACGGGGCGAGTTCACATCTGACGCTTTTTGATTAAATAATATGTAGCAATATTTTCTATAGGTAATTTAATTTGAACTCATATTCGTTATAAATAATTATGTTATAATATCGGAGACTGGAGCGCATATAACTCTATTATGTTAATGTGAAAATAATTAATAATCAAAACAGATTATATTAAGGTTAAACTAATTGCGAACGATCGATGATATCAAAATTTGCATAGATACCTATACAATAATATTTGTTAATTTAATCAGTACGTAGAAGATGCAATATGAACAGTATCTAATATAGACTAATTTGAAAATCACTCAAATTGAAACAGATTATATTAGGATTAGATAAGTTTGAAATATACTATTATTCATTGGTTAAGTAAACAATATCTGACACGAGTTAATTTGAAAATCACTCGAATCGAAACATGTCAGATTAGGACTAATTGCAAACAATGAACTCGAACGCATCCAATTTTAAGATAATATACCTGACCGAAATTCGCGTGTAAACGTAGCCTATTTTGCCTCCGTCGAATTACCACTAATTGCTCACCGGTGCGGAACTAATGTGAATTTGAGGTATGAACGCATCTCATTTGTCCCAAGAGTCGATAACTGCGAAATATCCATTTTCGAAATTTGTCATTTGTCATATGAGCCGTTCGGTGCATAATGTGATTAGCTCCGTCAAATTGAAATTCGAGGAAAAACGATGAAGCTTGTTTGGATTTTTCGGTTGGTTGAAATTATTAATTAGCATGTAAATTTCGTTTATAACTATCTACGATGATCAAAAACACCAATGGGTACAAGTGATGTTTTTGCCGGAATTTAATTATGCTCAATAATCGATTTATTTATTTGGTGGCAAAAGGATATGAACGAATTCGGAACGTGTGCCGAGATATATCATCAAATCATTCGACCAACTCCTGATAGATGTAAGTACATGGTCAAATTTGAAAGCGTTTTTCTCGAAATCATTGCAAAGTCACTTATACTCCTTGGCCTTTTCAGTCGTCATATGCGGTCAGTTCATATTAAAGTACAGAATTAACTGAAATCGCCTTTGAAATAGATATACGTTTATTAGGTGGCCAAACTAATTTTGTCATTTGATGGTATTTATCTTTATTTAATGACGAATCGATAATTTAGCGAATCGGAGATCAAAATAGTGAACGTTTCTGATTATCAATGATTAAGCAAAATTTTAGTTTATTTCATATTTTGAAATTCGAGGTATGAGCTCATCTTGTTTATTCCAAGAATCGATAGCTGCGTAATATTGAGATATCCATTTTGAGATTTCTCGTTAGAGTAATTTTCGATTATGAACTGAATATCAATATTCAATATATTGTAAATCGATACGTTATTAAATTCAAATCCAAGATAAAAATTAATCAATAGACATCATTTTTATTTTTATAGGATTTAGTACCTACCTAAAACTTCAGCTCTTTAAAATTTTAAGATAACGATGAAGATTAATTTTACAATTTTAACGTGTATTCAAATAGTATTATACTTCATTACATTATATTTTAAATTGATATTGAAATGAATTTCTCATATTTCTGCTAGAATATAAAACTGTTAGTTTCAACATCTATTTTTCTCGATGTGTTCTTATGTTATAATAAACTATTACTAGGAAATTTCACAAGAGCTTTATAGTTCATATTTTTAATGCTTTTATATTATAAATGCAATGAAATGGATCCTCATAACTTTCATATTTCATTTCCCATATAATGAAAAACTTAATTTGATTTTCTCTTCTAGATAGCTACGAAATTCATTCTCTGACATTTGAAAGCGTTTTATATGAAAATATTAAATTCCTTGAACGATTCCGAATGAATTGTACATATGTACATGTAAAATAAAATTTTCAAGAATCTTCCTACAACACGTACGCACATTTGTAAAATAGAACTTTTTCATTAGGAGTGAAATGCATCCGAGAACTTTCATCTTATATGAACGAACCTTCTATTTTTCAACAAAACGTACCTTTGAAAATATACAATAACTGAGATAAAAATAAGGATAGAGAGTCTGCCTCATCGAAGAGATAAAATAAAGAAGCTTTCTGCAAAGAGCTGTATTTACTTGTTTTTATTGCAGAAAGGGTAATATCGACGCCATTATAATGTTAGCTGTAAATATAGATTTTCTGAAAATAATATGAAAAAAAACTTAAAAAAGACACGCGATCGCTTTGTGTGAACGTTTCATTAATTCCACACTAATTATGGGTTAGGCTTAATCATAGCGGTCAGGGACGTCTTTTAAATTTTTCAGTATGTAAGGGTCATTTTTTCAAATTGCATTTTATAAAAAAATATTGTGTTTTAAGCATTAAAAATTGTTTTGCAAACAAAAACAATATTCTAAAATCCTTAAATACTCACTGTCTTCAAAAATTAGTCATCAAATTAGTCATTGGGAGATGATTTCAATTTCAGTCCAATGAATATCAAAGTTGACAAACATTCAGTATTTTTCATAAAGGAAACAACTCTTTGCACTCTAACATCGAACAATATTTGACATTTCAAGAATATTTTTAAAAAGCTCCGAATACAAAGGGTTGAAAATAGTTATCTATTGATCTGCGCTAGTTTCTGTTTCTTATAACATTCATGCCACATTCAAAAACTTCATTTAAAATGCAATATAAACGACTTCAACTTATTGAGATTGCAAAAGCTGCAACGTTCAATTGCACCGTAGATTTTATGAGAAATTTATCAGGCTACGTTCACACGCGACGTCAACAATACTACAAATGGCATAATTACACTCAGCAGCGACAATGTAAAGTTACGAATTCGAAATTCGAACTTTCGAAAGTGGGCCACTGGAAGGCTTTGAATAAATCCACACATATATTATTATATTATGGTAACGTTTTTCCCGCGGGTCGCATAAACGCGGCGATTGCGAGACCGGCGCCATTTAAATTTTAATTCGCGCTCGTAATGGCGGCGCCGCCATTTTGTCGCCGAATTTAAATTTCTCTCTTTTTGTGTAACGCACGTTTTTGGTTCGTATGAATATTTTTGAATTTGTTTTACAAATGGGATACTCGATTAAATCCGTAATATTCGTAATTATAGATAATACTACAAATTTTTTTCCAATGTTCTTCGAATAGACATAAACTATCTAATAAATGCATTCTATAATTTGATAGTTTACTTTTAAGCAGGGCTTTTATTTTTTATCGAACGATAAATACGAAATATTTTTTATTCATGGAGTTGAAGGAAAATATGTGAATTTTCCAAAAAATATTCGAAATCAATAAATAAAAAGGCAATTTTGAAAATAAATAAATCTAAAGGAAAATTTTAATATAAAAAAGGTATGTGTTCACTATTCTTATGCCTAATCACTAACTAACATAAGTCTAATTTCCGGAATCGAATGGAAAACTTTCTTAAATTGTGCTAGGGCTTTAATTTTACATAATTATCTTATTTTTTTAGAAAAAAATGTATTTAGAAATGAAATAACCTTTTCACAGTAATGTAACCAATTTCAATTTATAAATCAGTTACAATTCTTTAACTATTTATTTCAAGCAGTACTTTTTTAGTATTTTATAATTATTGTTATTAGTGTTAAGTATTGTATAAAAATTGTACTAGTTGAAATAGTTTTTCATGCGAAATAGCTTTGTCGATTATGTCCGAAAGAAAATTGAGTTTTTCTTCTGATCGTTAATCTTCGGGCATTTTCTCGATCATTTGTCTTCGGATAGGATGTAGTATTAGCCATTTTTTTCTACTATTTTCTCATTTTTCCGCCTTTTTCTTCCTGTTCGAATGCATTAGCGTTTGCTTAACAGAATTTATCGGATCGTTTACGTGTGTTTATCGACACGTCTTCAGATAAAACCTATCTTATTGCATCAACATAGAAACATACCTTTGTATCAATCAAATATTTATATTTTTACGTAAGTATAATATATTTTTTTTATTTTTAACGTAAATTATATTTGCTTGTTGAAACTGAATAGAGTTTTTGCTATTATTTTAACTTTTATTTTGTTTTAAAAATATATTTTATATTCATTTAAAATAGATATTATGAGACAGAATATGAAGCTTAATTCGCGTCGCTTAAAACGCTTTTCACATACATATTTTTATTACTGCATATTTAAAATATTAATATTACATTCATATGAATCAGTGTGAATTTTTCGATTACTTATAATTGCATAATTTATTACTCCAAAAACCTAGAGGTATAAGTGACAAATTAAAAATACTTAAATTTAATTTATTACTAAACACAATTCTAGTTTTTTAATTTGTCATTTATACCTTTTTTGTGGGGTCTTCAGTTATAATATCGAATATTTTCAAATATTTACAGTGATGGAATCAATTGTGGACATTTTTCATATGATAAATATTTATGAAAAATGTCTGCAATTTTTTTCTAACAAATCACGTACAGTTGATTTCATCGATTCGTATACCTTAATATTGAATCATCGAATATAATTCGAGATTCTCCTGTACACACGACAATACGATTCCATCTGATTTTCTATGAATCAAATACAATATTCAGTGTTAAATTGAATCGAATTGAAGAGCGTAACATCCCATGCACTTGTGTGATTGTATACAGCGCAGGTTGCCAGCACTAGAGCACAAATTAGGGCTTTTGGAATTTTTTGAAAGTTTTTTTATAATAAAAAGGCTTCTCGGGACTTGGAACCCGTGCCCCTCGGCTGCCAGGACCTGCCGCATTTACGAGACGCTTCACCATTTTATATTAAATTATATATTTATTATATATTTACGATATGTGTGCGCTGAGGAAAATCGCATTTTCCCAAGAGAACGTATTTTCACTGGCTTTTAGATGCATCGTGCTTTCTTAAAATGTCGATTTTAATCACATTAGTCTGGAGGGAAGAGACTCCGTTGCATAATTTCTTATTTACTTATTTACGATAGACTTGTTCTGTGTGCGCAACGCTAATTTATCACTGTTTGGCTTAAGTGCATACGAATCTCGTTAAGGAAGTTATTTTTAAATAATATATAATTACATTCCTTTCTGTTCATATTCAACAGCTTATATAAAGATTTTAGAAGTTATGGAATAAATTGTGGACGAATTTCATGAATTTATTTACTGTCTTGTAAAATCATCTCGAATGTTGGTTTTAAGTGCAATATTAAGATTCAAAATTATGATATAAAACTATGATCCAATTTCAAAATGAAAATTAAAATTTTTAAAAAATGTCCTCTATTGATTCCACTAGCGTAAGAATCTACGCAAATTCTTAATAATGAGCTAAATATTGAAAATTTGACTCATTAACGACTGGTCTTTTCATTACTTTAGTTAACTATCCATAATAACATTAATTCTTCCTACTACGAACTGTCAAAAATACATCTATTCCGTGAATTTTCGACAGTTTGTAGTGGGAGGAATCGCTGTATTTCTATAGTTGATTAACTAAACCAGTGAAAAGACCGTCCTTAAATTGAAATATTTTGATTATGAATCACACGATTGGCATTTTTTTTAAGAAAAATCGTGCAATATAGGCCAGTGATTTTATATTCTCACTAGAAAATGTGAATTCAATGCGACGCACATATATATTTTTATTATTATTTGTTTATTTCGTAAAACGTAGGCTTGTGACTACCCTCGGCCACCAACGTCCATCTGTCCATCCGTCTGTCCATCATCACTATCACCATCACCATTATCATCGTTATCAACTTCTCTCGTCATCATCACTGTCACCACGTACTGTCGTATTGTATAGTTTTTTGACGTTCGAAAGTCCCTGTGTTGTACTTGTGTTGAATTAATGATTTGTATTTAGATACAAATATATTTGTGTACTTTATTGAATATAATAAATTTGATTTTTTTCAATATAAGACAGATATTATAGTTATAACAATATTCTCAAATAAGGGGTTTTTATATAAAATTTTGATGATTCATTTAATATCAAAAGTTTAATTTAAAATATTTTTAATACTTACACTAGTGAAATTAATTGTAGATACTTTTCGTTAATTTGTTAAATTTTCGTTTTAATTTTTTTGTAAATTCATTCCGAATATATTTTTTTAAATATGGGGGAAACTATAATAACATTTAGTTAAAAAATATACGAATTAATTATAATGAAAATTTGTCAAATTAAAGAAAGTGCCCACGATTAATTCCACTGTTGTGTATTCATAAAAATTTGATCGAAAAGTCTGATATTTTGAAATATAGATTGTAAAATCAGGGAAACATTTAACTTTATCCAAATAACATTTTATTACGACATTACTTTTCCATAAAAAAAAAACGCTTCCTTACATTAATAATGACATTTCGATCACAAGATCATTTTCGAATGAAAATCCAAAAATAAAACGTACATCTCATTCACATCACCATTAAAAAGTCGAGAGCTTCTGATTTTCTTTTAGAAATGTAAAAATCTATTGAAGATGCTGCATTTTTATGATTTTTCGTTGTCGAAAAAATTTTGTAACAGTAATCGAGGCGCATTGCAAGCTGCGCCTGAGCAACTGATTATTTTTCATTTTGAAATGCATGTGCAAAAAAAAGCATTCGAATCAATATTTAGACATTTTAGACTTCAATCTGGAGATGAAATTTCAGATTAGATTTCATATTTTTATTTTCATTTTGAAAAAAAAAATACACGAGCACCATCGTACACTCTGAAAATGAGGATCGAAATACATAATTAAATTTTGGTATGTTTAAAATATTTTAATTTAACCTTTTGCACTCGTAGCTTTCCTAAATCATTCTTAAAATGTCGAGCGTTGCTCGTTATGCGAATGCAAATGGATAAAATAATATGTATAGATCTTCATTTATCATTTTCGTTCAATTAAAATAAAAGTGATTACATCCATAAATTAAAATAAAATTGGCAAAATTATATTTTAATCAATAAAAATCAAATCTATAACGATTTTTAAAATTTGACGCGCACGCCCGCACTCAATATTTGACGAAATTCTATAAAATATCATTTTCACTGTAAAATTTTCATGACTTTCATCGAAAATTCGCTTTCATCGAATTATTTTTCGAATGTACATATCCGAAATCGTTCGTTAAACTCATTTTCTCTACAAAATTCGATCAAAATTGCATTATCACACGTTTAACATATTTTCGAAATGTACAGCTTTAGGCTAGTGATTTTTTATAATAAAGCTTTGTAACTTTTTTTAATGTTTGAACAATCAGCGAAAATTACAAACTTTCAGCACGATTTGTTTGATCATTTACTATTTATCATAAGATGCTTCTATTTTAATATATATTATATTATATGAGAATTTTGTCATTCGTACTTTTGCTATTGGAATATATTTTTATAGTATCATGAGTAAATCCCAGTAGTCACCTTGCATTTGATTTAATGAAACATTTGTATAATTATTAAAATCGTAGTTAGTTTCATTTAAAGTAATTTGTTTTAATATTTAAAATTATTGAAAAATCATAAATTCGATTTATTTTATGGAAAAAAATATAATGCGTAATTATATCATATAATATGAAAGTTGAGCATCAGGATGATCATTTTTTTTAAATCACCCTAACATTTATTCTCACTTTTGACTTTTAATTGAATCACAGCAACATTTATTCACCGGTTTAATCTAAAAACGAATGCCACACGTTAATCGCACAAATTAAATTCAAACTCGCAGTTGAATGATTTTAATTAGTTTCAAATTTTCAATCAGTCCATGAAACGTGCAGAAACGATAATTGGGAATTTATCAATTAATCCGAATCGGTTGTCAATTCAAAACAGTTTCGAAACTGTTGAATAGATTGAAATTATGTGTTAACAATGTTATTCAATGAACAGATAGATGTTTGCGAAAATTTTGAATCTGAACAGAATCAGAATACAAAATAATAAAAATGTTTATAATAACTCAGAGTGTAAAGGGTTAGTATAGTTTCCTTTTACTAAGAATATAATTGTTTTTTCTTGATTTTTAGATCGTACTTTCTAATAATTCCGATAATTGTTCTTATCTTTTGAATGTTATGAAACTCGAAGCTGTTTTATAAAGTGTTTCTTTAGTTTCGATCAAAAAGCGATCTGAGTTAATTTTCTTTGTGAAGTTTTTGACATTAAGCTCTCGGTGTTATCGAAGATAAAATATTTCTCCTCGAATTAATTAACTCACTCCATTCTATTTCAGTATTCTTTATTATCTCGAGAATTAGTTTGATTGGAAACATAATATATATTATTATTATAGATTTCCGTTTCATCAACGAAGCTTGCGGTATTTCGATCTAACATAACATTCATATCAATTAATTACAATCAATAACCAATATACGACGTCGATTTAGTTTTTTAAAACAATAGAAAGTTCATATTCAAATTCAAAATTAATTAAATATTATTTGCATAATAAATGCACTAAACTCAAAATTTTATTTGAAAACGATCGACTTCAATCTTATTTTTTTTACTGATGCATTTTCATTGAAAAAAAATTATTTTGATTCAAATTAATGACTTAAATTTTCATATATAAACTGAAGATGATTCACACGTGTAATATTTAATCTTTCAATTGTCGCTTAACAATGAGCTAGAATCGACAGATATCAAATTCTATAGAAAAAAACACACTGAACTGTCAATTTAATCAAAGATTTAAATGCTGAAAGAAATATAGCATAATCACATTGAAAATCTTATATAACAATAGTCCAGTTCTGCCTCCGGTGAAACTCAACTTTGCGGTAATAGCACAATTCCTAAAAACGCAACCTGAAAAAAAATGAAAATTTGAAATAAGAAACATCAAAATAGACACGCGTGGCATCCGTTACTGAAATTTAAATCTTAAAAAAATAAAATGATGATGGCTTGAGGGTGCGGCTTGCGTAGCTTGAGGGTGTGGGTGGTGCGCGCGTTAGCAGTAAGGGATTTGGTATGTGTGTCTTTTCAGACGACCACCCTAATCGGGCTGCTGAAGACCGCCAGGCTGCTCAGGCTGGTCAGGGTGGCCAGGAAGATCGACAGGTATTCGGAGTACGGCACCGCTGTGCTGCTGCTGCTCATGGCCACCTTCGTGCTCATCGCCCATTGGCTGGCGTGTATATGGTAAGTGCTTCGATACTGTTGATTTAAGCAGTCCTCATATTGTATATGGTGACTAGAAAGGGGTACAAGTGACATTTATGTCGAAATTGAGTTATGTTTAGAAATCGTTTCTGTATTTGGCGTCGAAAGGATATGAACGAATTTGGAACGTGTGCCGTGATATAGCTTCAAATCATTATAATCATCATATCATCAAATCAAATCAAAAACCACCGCAAAGTCACTTGTACTCTTTGCCCTTTTCAGCCATCATATGATGACTGGAAAGGGGTACAAGTGATTTCGAGAAAAGGACGCTCAACGCTGAATTTGTACTGACAATGAGAGGAAGTCGAATGATTTGATGATATATCTCTGTGTGCATTCCGAACTCGTTTATATCCTTTTGTCATCAAATATAGAAGCGATTCATGTACATAGCTCAATTTTGGTAAAAATGTATCTTGTGCCCCTTGGTCTTTTCAGTCGTTATATAGAATGACTTAAATAAATTATGAAGTCATGTATTCAATAGTTGAGATTCAAACGTCGATTGAGACTCTCCTGAAATTTCTCGCATGGTTTGAAACTCGACTTTTATGAGTGGAGCTTTGTGAAGTTAATGTTTTGTAAAGTCATTTTAGATGCAGCTCCATTTTTATTACATTTCTATATTTCGCGATGTACACAATTGCATTTACGGTAGTTTCTAACGTCTCTTTTATTTCATTCGAGCGAAAGAATGTTCACAATTTATTATGCAACTTTCTTCGCATAAATAAAATTGAAAATCGTAGGAAACATCGCAATATTGACCTAAATATGAAGTGACACTTCGCATCCGAGGAAAGCACTCTAGAAAGACCCTCGAAACAAATCGAAGAACGACGTTCGTCCTCTACAGAAGATTTATCTCGAATTTCTACACGTTCTCATTCAATCTAACTTCCTTCAAAACACTACAGTGCTAAATAAAAATCAAGACTGCACGAGACGGAGGCAGACCTATATACGCTAATGAGTATTTTTGAGATGAATATAAAGATCTGTCTTTGTTTCTAGATCTTTGCTAGATCTAGGTCTCTATAATGTAAACTATCCTTAATACTAGAATATTAGAAGCAATACCAATGAAAAAGATTTACCTAGCCATATATGTAAGTCTTTCTCATTGGCATCGACTTTGATGTCTCCAATCAGATACATGCTTAAGGACCATATTTCATTAATCATACAAGTAACTTACATCCGATGTCAGCACCTTGGAGTCCTAATGAAATTCAAGCCTCATCCTCTCGATTGCTTAGTTTCCTTGACTCTCAAGAGTTGGACGTTGCAGGTACGCCATAGGGAACTTCGAGAGACCATCCCTGGAGCCAGGGATCGGCTGGCTGGACCATCTGTCCACCGCCATCAAGGTGGAGTACGAGAACAAGACAGGTGGACCTACACTCCGCTCCAGATACATCACAGCCTTGTACTTCACATGCACGTCCCTCACCAGCGTGGGGTTCGGCAACGTGGCACCTAACACCGATGCTGAAAAAGGATTCACCATATTCGTGATGCTGGTGGGATGTGAGTATAGTCCATTCATATTTGTCTGCAATCCATTAGGCTGATGATGTGTACTGAAGATTTTATCAGCATCGCAGTTTAAGAGCAACATACGAGTGTAAATATAACAATTGAATTCATTCACATGCTGCCATTGCAAGTCGCACTATCTTTGTCTCTCGTTGTTCGTATCTAACTTTCTCTTAAATATGCTAGAAATTGTTAGACGTGAATACTAGAAAGAGAGAAATAATAGTAGTACGAGTTGCAATGGCAGCATGTGAATGAATTTTTAAAAAAAATTAAGATCACTTGAAGTATGATTCACTAGACAAGTGCGACTACTTATTATTTTAATCATGTTTATTTTTTCAATTTCTCAATGAATTGCACTTATCCTAACTGATCTAATACCATTTTCAACATTATACAGTTTAAATTTTCTTGTTTTTTAACTGGGATGCTGATGGAATTAATGGTGTCGTTGGCCTAAAATAGGCAAAATAAGCTCGTTTTGCTTTTTGGGTTTGGATAATCTATTGATCTCATATCAGACTGAGGTTTTGATTAATTTTTCTCATTATTTCTTAGACAGGCAGACGTTTTGTCGTTTGGATTAAAGTTCAGTGGATCGATTCAAAGTAAATAATGATACAATAACTTATTTGCAACTGTTTAAAATGTGATGGTAAAATTTTGTTTTTTAGAATCTTTAGGAAAAAAAGTAGTTAATAATATTGTGACGTCTTACAAAAATGAATTATATTTATTTTGCTTTGTATATGTTTTAAATTAGTTCATGTACTGAAACAAATAAATGCTTTTATAGAATCTAACAAATATAGCAGCATAGTCAAATGTCATATTATAGGAATGAAGATTTGTATTGCCAAGGACAATTTTTGATCAAACTATCCGATTTTCATTAAAAATATTGTATTTTTTCAGCTTTAATGTACGCAAGTATCTTTGGAAACGTTTCTGCCATCATCCAAAGACTATATTCAGGTACTGCAAGATACCATACACAAATTCTACGCGTGAGAGAGTTTATAAGATTTCATCAAGTGAGTATTTTCCTTATTAATCAAATTTTTTTCATTAAAATTACCAGATATTTGAAAAAATAATATTATTCAACTGCTCAGCATCAGCTCTGTACAAGTAGTTTTTATAAAAACAATTTACCATTTTCAAAAGCGAGAATCATAATGCTTCGATTCACTTCAACTTCTACTTAACAACGGGAATAATAATATTACGGTTCACCTCGTCTGATACTTAACAATGAGAATCTTAATGTTACGATTCGTATATAGGGGATACTTGGGTCACTCCGAATCAAAGAAATATTAAAAGCGTTAAATTATTTTCAATTGACAACACTGGTGGTCTATGACATCTGACGACTTTTAGCAGAAATGTCATTTTTCAGCTTTGAAAGAAAGTAAATAACAAATTGTGCCATAATTTTCCACGTCTAGACTTACTCTAGCATCACTTTCGCCTAGTTTTAACGCGTTGAAACTACTTTGAGCAGTGCAGAGCTATAGCTCAAAAGGACAACTGAACCGAAATCCTTAAAACAGCAAATAATTTAAATTTCAGATTCCAAATCCCCTGCGGCAAAGATTAGAAGAGTACTTTCAGCATGCATGGGCGTACACAAATGGAATCGACACCAGCAGCGTACTGAAAGGTTTCCCTGAGTGCCTGCAGGCTGATATTTGCCTGCACTTAAATAGAAATTTGCTCACTAAATGTGCTGCCTTCGAAGGAGCTAGTCCTGGATGTTTAAGGTTAGTCTTCACTCTCACAAATCTGTTCAGTAGTATGGCGAATTCATATTTATATACGTGACTGAGATGACTATGTGAACTTGACTTTAGGATAAGTTTACAATACAGCGACTAAATCGAGATCAAGAAACAGAGAAAGATCTATATAAGATGGCTGAATAGCTATTTCTTTGGTTTTGGTTTGGTCGCTGTAGTGTGAACTATCCCTAACGAGGAGACTCTTTGAACTTGCGAGGGGAGCTCACATATTTGTCTCTGCTGATTTTGTTGAAATAAAGTGTAAATATAGATATGAAATAATTATGATGAACAAAAGTGCAACTCTCGGTGATTTTGCAGCTGTCGGAGATCAAAGTTTTAATTGGCGTAACCAACAAACGTACTAAGCTTTTAACTAATTTCCAGGGAAAATTATTTAGAGTTGCATTTTCAATCTGTGTAATTATTTTATGTTCAGTCTTTTGCTACATTTTTAACGAAATTGGTAACTGTTATAGATTCAAATGGTATCTTTATAAGCATATATAGCTTGAAATAAACTTAGATAATATTTTATACATAAAACATTTTCTTCTTGCTTACAGAGCGTTATCGATGAGGTTTCGAACTACACATGCCCCACCAGGTGAAACATTAGTACATCGAGGTGATGCTCTTTGTTCACTATACTTCATAGCTAGAGGATCTATAGAAATAGTTCGAGATGATATAGTTATGGCTATATTAGGTATGTCTTTTTTTAAATATACATTATATAAAGCTGTTATCATCGCTTTTCTTGCTCTAACATTTACATCTAGCTTTCTCTCGTATATGCGAGAGCTATGAATGTTAAAGCAAGATGTGCGAATGGTAATGACTGAATATAAACGGCGCATTAATCGATAGAGATTTAACATTTGTGTTGAATTTTAGGTAAGGATGATATATTTGGAGAGAATCCATGTTCGCATCTGTCAATGGGTAGATCAGCATGTCGAGTAAGAGCTTTGACATACTGTGACTTGCATCGCGTTTTGCGCGATGACCTAAAAGACGTATTAGAATTGTATCCTGAATTCTGTCACAACTTCACTAGAAATTTAGACTTGGCATTTAATCTAAGAGACGTCAGTATAATTTTGAATCAATCAGACCTCAAAAAAATTCAGTGTCTCAAAATATGTTTGTTTTTGAATTTCAGGAGCAACAACCAGGTGTGATAACTAGACCTAGAAGAGTAAGACCACCGAAAGAGTGTAGACCAGCAGCTAGTAGAGGAGATAGTTTAGCTGATAGACAAGTTGGATAATGACTTTTTACAATCGCTCACTTTTTTCGAAAACGTCATATTATATAGTGTAGCAGTATAATATATTTGTTCGAATCTTGGCGAGAGTTTCACATCGTTTTTCTTAATCGATTTGATTTAATTCGAAATAGTTTTGATTTAATGCTTCACAAAACGGTTCTTGAAACTTAATCCTCTGCTTTATCTGTATCGATTAATTTTACTGCCACTTTTTATATGTATACTGGTATTACTCTTTTGAGTTTCTGACTTAGTTGATACTTCTTCGCTTTACTGTGAATAATGGGAGATTATCACTGCCGAGCGGAACGGAATGGACTAAGGACACGGCTTTAGGGATGAAGGAGATACCCATATAGGTGTGTCCCTAATTCATTCCGTTCCGCTCGGCAGTAGAAGCCCTTCGTAATTAACATTGGGGGAAATGTGATGTTTTCGAAAAGAGCGAGCGATTATTTCACAATAATGTTTTAATTTTATTTCTAAAAAACAATAATATTTTCAGGATTCCAACAGCAGTGATGAATCCGAATCTGGCCGCGGGATTCTGGAATTTTGCACTGACAAAGCAGGCCAGGATGTGACTCCGATCAATCTCCAGTTCGGGCAGGAGAAGCAGCGCAGCACCACGCTGCAGTCGATAACCGGTATAAAGATGGTTGAATACACTCGATGGTTGTTTGCACTCCCTTTTCCCTTATTGTGCACTCGTTTAGATCTAAATATAACATGCCTGCGTGATGAATGTGATGTTTTTATTTTCATTTGATTTTTTGAAAATTTTTAATTTCTATTATATTCTAACCAAAAATTTCACCTGCGAATCTTTTCAACCAAATATTTTATTATATTGAATTTCAAAAACACAGTTTCACCGATACTTTTTTAGCAATTTTTTATGCATGATGACGGCTGAATAATTTTAGATTAAGTCAAATCGATTTGGTTGTTGAGATTATTCATGGAAAATAAGTTAGAATGATAGTTATTTTGATAGATAGTGACTAAAATGATCGACTATAAATATGTAAATATTTTTAGATACATTCGAAGATAATTAATTTTCTCACATTTACATTTCTTAGAATAATTATAGCGGTAAATTTCAATGACATACTGTAAAAATTATGATATTTATGGTTAGTGATACTTTATCTTCATTAGTTTATCTATAGATCATTTCTAGCTAATACTTCTAATGTGTAAATTTATAGATTAATTTTTTGCATGGAAATAAATAGGTTTAGTTCATAGAAATAATTTTCAATATTATTATAGATAGATGTCTATATTAGTGTTATATAAACTATAATATTTTTATAATTATATATTTCCTGCATAAAGTTTAAGATATCATAATTTGTTCTATGTATTATATACTATAAGTTGCATATTTATGTAAGCAAATTTTTTGAGAAATCCCCAATGGTTTTTATACTTTCGACATTGATCGATTCCAGACAATTTTACCAAGTAAAAGTTATTTTCATTGCCCATTTTGAAGTTCGCTTTAGATATTTAACTATTCATTCGTTTTCTTGTTGAATTTTTTCATCATTTTGATTTTCGAAGAATCTCCATGAGTGAATTTCCTTGTCATTTCAATTAATAACATACCTAAAACACATTAAAAAAATGCATTAAAATCGGTAAAAAATCCGAGATATATTTTAATTCCCGAACAATCATAAGTCGAGGACTATCTGTACTTCAATAAAATACAAAAAAATATTAGATGTATCAGGAAAAATCAATAAAAAAACCAGTCCTTAATAAAATTCTTTAAAAAGGAAAGGAAATTCTTTGCATGGAGAGCGCTACTTTTAACATTTGCTAATCTGACATGAGATTCCTTTGAGTGCGAGTTTGTTTCTGTTTTATTTCCATTACTGATCTGCAGGCATGCTAGCCCAGTTGAAACGGAGTTTTCCTGATCTGCACCACAAAACCCACCAGCCGTTGCATAATACCTACTGTGAGTACTGATATTAAAACGTGTCGGACGCCATTTTGAAAAAAAAAAGCGATCGAAAAAAAATAAGAAATGCTGTCTGACACAAGTTTGTGTGGTACCATATGCGCCCTCTATCATGACAGTGATATGAGTCAAATCTATAAAAAAAATTAAAATTTAAAATATATTTTAATAATTAAAAAAAAATTTTTTTTTCGTTTATCGACTCACACTACTGTCATAGTAAATGGCGCATATCTCAAAAAACAATTAAAGAAAAAAATAAACTGCCAAAGTCACGTACTCTTTTCGATGATGAAAAATATATTACATATTTTTTTCACACTCTATTACACGATCGATTCGCTGAAAAGTGGTTTCTAAATATATTTTTCAGAGCCGTTTTTTCTTTCGAATCGTTTCACTCTATTTTTTTCGGCAGAATTGAAAAATATTGCACAATGATCCACTCTACTTTCGCTCATTTTTTTGGATTCTATTGTGATTATTTTGAGATTCACACTTTTCTTCATATCTCAATGTTACATGATTCAAATCAAACTGGTGAAAATTTAGTTAATTGGATGATCATTCGTTTCTGATTTTCAGGAACTTTATTGCCTTATACAATATTTTTCAGATTGCACTTTAAAAAATGTTCATACTAATTAAGATACATAACGTCGATTTAAATAATGTAACATTTTGAAACACTATTTATATATTCGTATATTTTCACCGATTTCTTCTTCTATTGAAATATTCTATTGCGACGTTTACGTATAGCCGTTGCCATTCGTGTTTTCGTTTCCTTATTCACTTTAACGTTCGCATTTAAAGAGTGAAAAAGGTCAAGGGCAACACGAACGGCAATAGCTATATGTAAACGCCGCATAAGAATCGTATTTGAGTATATGCAGTACGTAAATGAATCGTTTATAATATTTGAATCAGTATTTAGAACGTTATTTTGTTATTATTATACGAATGTTCGCTGAGACGATAGAAATCCTTCGTAAAACCAATCGAATCTGGTGTTTTTATTTTTATATTTTTGTAGAAGGATTATATTATATTTGCTGGAATGTTTTATATTTCAATAATAACCATTACATTTTGAACCTCATCACATTGTTTTGTATATATTTCATGAAAAAAAATCAATATACATATAATACAATTCGTTGTTTAATACAAAATAATTACTATGAACAGACTTTCGCAATTAAATGTACAGGCGACCCTCCTAAAGCACGGGAATAGGTTTCGTATTGTATAAAAAAATTAAATTCATTCAAATTTTGGGATCAGGTTCTTTTTAGTTATTTATACGAATTAGGTGGAAATAAGGATACATAAACGAAATTTTAAAATAGGTAATCTTATAAATTATAACTAGAATCGTGCAATAGAAAGACGTGCTATAGGAGGGATAACCAGAGATGTATTATACAGAAAAACGTTTTTCGTTCATCAGCTCAACACTTTTTGTGTGTAATATTCACTACAATTCACAACAATAATAAAATGGGAAATTATAGCAATTCTCGTTCAAATACTTACATCTAACTCTTTCCCGAAAATACGAGAAAGGACTATATGCGAACACCAAAGATAATAATTTCCTATTATAAGACTTCTGTGAATTGTAAAGCATACTACAAACAAAACGTATCTACAGTCATCCCCCTTTTAATACAGTTTTTTTTCAATTCACGTGCGATATTTTTTCGAAAAAATGCATATTCATCATGTAAATGCATTCTTCACAATGTGTATTGAAAAAAACCTTGCGAAGAAATCGGGATGACTGTATTGTTCAAAACGGAAAAGTTTCTCCGTATAATCCATCCCTGACAATAACTGTAAAGCATTTTCATATCAATATATCAATAATTGAAAGCAAGAGCGAGTTGCTACTAGAGCGAATGCAATAAACGACTCAATGTACTATGTGCTCGGCTAACAAATCCCTTGCATATACTCGTAATAACTCACTTCAGCTTTCAATTTGAAACAAACCAAACAAACAGATTAATTGAAAAAAATGATTAATGACCACACACAGCCCAATCGACGCCCCAAGCCGGCGTGGTGAGGAGGACAGGTGTGCGCAGACAATCGTCGATAGGTCCGCTGACCGACTGTCCACCGTCTCCACCGGGGCTGTCTCCTCAGGCCCCGGAAGGTCCAGACGGTTCGAGCCTCCGTCCCCAAGACGCGACCAGGAACGACGTGCACGTGTACTGCAACGTCGGCGGGCTGACGCAGTCCAGGTCGCAGCCGCACTCCGTCAACACGCTGCACCGGCTGCAGACGGCCAGGGCCAGGTCCTCGGAGGACGGTGGGCACCTGGAGAGCATGCCAGCCTTCCCGGCCCTACCCTCGCTCCCGTCCCGTCCCGTTCACGCGAGGAACTACTCGCGAAACCTCAACTACGAGAGCGACACCCTGAGGGGCGCCAGCCACACGATCATGGTCCAGGACGTGTCGCCGCAGTACCAGAACGTCTCCGCCTGCAGGTGTGGCGCCGATGGAAACACCAGCGGCATCGTGGAGAGGCTCGAGGACGTGTCCAACAGGCTCAGCGCCCTCGAGAGGGGGCTCGGCACCGACGTGAGGAAGATCCTCGCGCTGCTCGAGAAGTCCAGTCCGATCGCCTCCTCGGAGACGGAGTTCATCACCACGTCTAGCTCAATTGCCGTACCTGCCGAGAGTGAAACGGTAATTGTCTCGTTTTATAGTTCGGTCTGAAAACAGGAATCGTTTCGTATTAGAGATGATTGTCTTTAAGAGTTATGGAAAGCTGTCCTTCGCGATAGTTTTTAATAATGATTAAATGTAGAGTTCCCTGTTAACGTAAATGTGGCGCCCGTAGTTTCGCCTAGTTTTGCTGGTACCCAACTAGGCCGGCCTAACAAGCTGACATAGAGTTGGGGTGCAGTTAAAAGGCGGGATGGTGGGCTTCCCTCGTTATGTATCAAAAGAAAACTAAGCACAGTACTGAATTTGAATTTCACGAATTTCCAATGCGAACTCCAACATGTCAGACAGTATCCAATTCTATACACCATTTGAATCAATATGTACATAGAAACACTTATGCCTGACATGTTTGAGTTCGCACGAAGCTCGATATTTCAATTTGCCAATCAACTACCTCTACACTCAAATGTGAACAAGAACTTATGGATTTATCGTAATATTTCCAGGGAGGAGGCAAAGGACTGAGGGCGGGCGTCGTCCAGAGGTCGGCCAGCGAACCGCCCCCTCCGCCCACCGCCCCGATCCTGCCGCCCCCGCCCCACAGCCGCTCCTTTCATAGATAGTCCCGGACTAAATGTGTTGAAAACATACATCTTCGCTTGTTTTGACTGGACTGCTGAAAACGCCTCGGCTTTGAAACGAGCGCACGCATTCATACTCACATGTATGTGTATTGGATATGGCTGTTTGTTTGCATTCGAGTGCGAATAGTCTGATATTTTCAGTCGAGTCGACTGCGAATTATTAAAGTCCATTGTTCACTTGCGACTAAGGACATTGCTATACGAAAAAGGGGATAGCCATATAGGCGTCCCCTTTTCCGTTTAGGTGTGTCCCTAATCCGCTCCGCTCACCAGTGGATAGAGGGCTTAACAATTCACAATCGATGTAACTGCGAATTATTAAAGCTCACTGTTCACTTGCGAATGAAACGGACTAAGGACATTGCTGTACGAAAAGGGGGATAGCCATATAGGTGTCCACTTTTTCGTTTGTCTCTGATCCGCTCCGCTCGCCAGTGGATAGAGGGCTTAACAATTCACAATCGATGTAACTGCGAATGATTGGTTATTCTCTGTCGATGTAACTGTGAATAATTGGATATTTGGCGTCGTTAGGATTGCGAATGATTGGTTATTTGCCGTCTCACTGATTCGATGAATATTGACATTCTGCGCATCGACTATAAACTACTAATTATTCACAATAGCATGTGTATAAATAGCCACATCTTTATACATGATCACTCCGGTGCATAGCAAAATTGTTCATTTTTCTACATATTAAATGTACTTTGAATAATCATTTTGAAAGCCTTGTTATAAAAATTTACCGATACGAAATGATACGCTGATAAAAAATTATTCAACTGTTAATTGCGTTTGAGTTATTTGACCGTTGAGCTCAAAAATCCTATTAATTGTATAGTGCTGTTTTTTTATACCTATATCATTTCAACTGTATTTAAACTGAATCTGTAAAGAAGGCAATATTTCAAGGTGTGTGAGTACATACATATGTTGATCGAAAAAATATATTTTCCCAAAGTCAAGTCGGTACGATGTTCCGCCACCTATCGGCACCGATATATAAATTTAAAAAAAAAATCAACGTAATACATCTACGTTTACAGATTTAAACTGTCATGATTAAGTTTTCATAGTAAGACTATTCGTCCTGGAAAATCCAGGACAATATTAGACAAAACTTTCGGGAAATGTGTTTTATCAATCGATCAGCATATATGAGTGAAAAAATTAGCGTTTGAGCAATTTATATCATTGTTATAAGGAATGTTGTTCACGTTGTGATTGTATTGTTAACTAAAAAAAGAATGTTTAGACGAAATATTTAGATTTTTACTATGCAATAGGAATGAAATTTTTCAAAAATGCGTACACGACAAAGTTTAAAACACTACACTCGCTTTGAAAAAAAAAACAATGTAATTTCAAATAGAACGTTTCGTGTCTTTTGTCCTTATCTTTAAAACATATATTTACTATCACATTTTCTAACTAATTTAATACAAATTATGTTTTGCGTTGATTTTTCCAATTTGCCGAATTCGTCGATTCCAATTCGAGAAATAAATAATAATTACGGTTGTGAAAATGGTCTTTTAAGTTTCGTTATGATTTGATGCAATATTGTAAGTATTTATAAGCAATTCGACAACTCATTTGTGAAAGTTTAACTGTAATATTTAATCGTTAAGTTGCGTACAATCTGAATATAACGCTGCGTTTACATGCAGCTATTGCCATTTGCGTTTTATAGCTATTTTTCGCATATATGAGAGAAAGCTAAATGTGAACGTCAAAAGAAAACGGCAAAACGAATGGCAATCAGCTGTATGTAAATAGGCCATAAAGAACGCGATGCGATCTCGCCAAGGTTGTTCTCGAATATGTGTGTAATACATATTTTATAATCGTAATTCGGAGCTTTGAAAGCGCCGAAGCTTGTGTATAAATATAAATTATATTATATTATATATCTTTTCGCACTCGAATGTTTCTTATATTTAAGTTTTATCATAAGTTTATACCGACAAGTTGTCTTGAATCACTCATCGCTTCTAATCGCACTTCTTTTTATTACTTTTAGAGCAAGAGAAAAAAGAAAGAATTAAGTGCCATTAAAACAAATGTTTTTTATTGAAGAAACTATTATTTCTTTTATACAGATTTTTATACAAATTTTTTATCGAGCGATATAAAACTAATTTTAACGAACCGTGTGATCGACTGTATTGCCTGCAGTCGATATAAAATTATATTAAATTAAAAAAAGCTGCGCTCATTTAAAGAAGAATATAAAGCTTCGTTAAAATACATTACGAATAAGTATTAAAAAAAAATAAAAAATAACGTATTAAACCTTTTCATATATAAAATTTGTGCTTTCGATGTGAATGGAACTTAAATAGATTTTCAACCGACAATCTTTCAGTTGCTTCATTATATAATAATGGGCAATTTACACATAGCTATTATCATTCGAGTTGAAATTCTCTCTAATATTTACATATAGCTATTGCCTTTTTCGCTTTAATGTTCACATGTAACTCTCTATAGCTTATACTAAAGAGAGCTAAATGCAATGGAAATACGATTAGTAATAGCTACATGTAAACGTCGCATAAGAGCAAGAAATGAAATGGCAACACGAATGGCAACAACCATATGTAAATTGTGATCTTAATGATTAGTTAGAAAAAAACTGGATGACCAAAAGACTCGATTAGTCATTTTAATCATTGATACATAAAAAAGTGCTCGCACACACACAGGGAATGTCATATCTTTTGTAATGAGGGTTAAGCAGGGTTGTTTTAAGAATATGTCCGAAAGATTCGATAAATCATTGATATTTTGTTTTTTGATTCGATAGACAAATTTTGTTCGCTTTGATGAATGATCAAAAGTTTCTATGTGATTCTTAAGAAAGTTTAAATCACAATAGATACTCACTTGTTTAATTCAATTCTGAAATGTCAAAGTTATTTATTATAACATACCATGTTAAACGAGTATTAAATTACAGATATATGTATGTGTTTAATGAAAAAGCATACTAATGAGCTTGCTTAGAATGAACACGTTCTTCATCAATGTTATCTTAAATACACATGCTACCTAAATAACAAGAAATATGTAGTGCCACTAAATAGTGATTTCTACTTAGGTAATTGCTAGAATATTAAGTATCTAGTATGCTAAAAACTATTTTTTTTTTCATTAATACATATGCTTATACGATAAAAAAATCATACTAATGAAAATTATTGAAATAAGTAAGTTCATTGAAATGAAAATAAAATATTTTTAAGCATACTTGATATCAGCAATATTCTAGCCACTATGTTGACTACTAATTAGTAGGACTATTTCTTGCTATTTAGTAGCATATGTGTCTAATAATTTACGATCAATATAACAAAGCATAATTTATCATTTTCCAGACTAAACACACATAAAGACCAATTACAAACTAAGTTTCATAATGAAAACTGGCCGATGAATATGTGAAATTTTTCTTTCTTAAGATCACATATTCATTATATTATATTATTTAATTAATATTATTCCTCGGTAAACCTATTTATTCAGAATTGATGTTCAACTCATCAGCAACATAAAACCCACACAGCATCCGACTGATTAGGGATTTTGTTTCGCGTAGAATCGTTGCGACAGTTGAACATGGCTTCGAATATAAATACATAAAGACACGCTAATTACTTAAAATAATGTATGTAAAATATTTAAACTAAATGTAATATCGTTTACGTTACTTAGTCATTTCCGAATAAATAAGAATGTTTCAGGTTTTACGATCAAAAAAATTGTTTCGCACCGAAAATTATCATGTCACACACGACATAGCTCAAGTATTGCCGGTTTGATTCCTTTATATAGTGTTTTAGATAGTAGTGATTAGAACGAAATCTTTGAAAAAAGTATACAATATGATTTACAATTGCAAAAAACCAGATATTAGTTTGTATAGAAGAATATTTTGCTAAAAAGCTGCGTTTGAACGTGTATTAAGCTTCGAAAACTATGTGAATCCAAAAATGATAAGAATATCGTCAAAGTTTTATTATTTTAGAGAAAATGTGTAAAGAATTCAAAGCATTCCATGTGCTATAATAAAATGTCAATCTGTTTCATTAATGTTTATACGTTTAACTAGTCAACATAAAGTTAGTTAAAGTCTCAATATTTATTCTTGGTCGATGTTTTGAGTTAGTCTTCGAACTCATATGTATGAATTTCTAAAGAAAAATAAAACTTTTCTCTATTTATATATTCATTGGCAATGTGTGGTTATTCGATAACACTTTCAGATTGATATGAGACAATTATATGTTCTTCAATCCATTTTTTATACAAATATAAAATAATAACAGTACCAAAAATTATGTTTTACTTATTTATCACAGGTTCGAACAAATGTGTATTTTTTTTTTAATATTTACTGATATTTTCATTTAGTTTTAAGAGATATTGTGATAATTGTTTATTGCTGAAATGTTGACATTTGCCTGCCTTTTCTTATAAACATATAAGATATAAATAATGAAATAAAATTTAATACAAAACCGGTGTTTGCTTCATTTCCCTTTATTTATGAAAATACAATTCTCTCACAAAACAAGAATGACATCTTTCAAAATCGAATACATACATTTGATCTCTTTGCAACAATCTTCTTATGAAAATTGCATTGTAAATATAATTCATCATTCTACATCCAAATACAAGAATTATATTTCATAATTTGATATTCAAATACGTACATAATGGTTTTTCTTTCCAAATTAATACATTCTGATTTCAATAGATCTATATTCAAAATTATATTAAAATAGATCAGTTAGAAATTAAATAAGAACAATTTGGAATGAAAAATCTGTAACATGAGAATGATTTGAAAACATTTCTTACAATTAGACTAGAGAACACATATATTTATCATTATTTACTTGTATTGCGTAATTATTACATTGACAATAAAGTGATATAACATTATTAGGATTATGGTGCATTCTGAAATAGAAATAAAATGTAATACGATGAAATATGATTTGACTTTCTTCAAACTTATCCGTATTGGGAAAAGAAATACATATCAAAGTGAAGAAACTATATTAACATCAGATAAGTGATCAAAATGAAAGATTTAAATACAAATTATCACACACGAAGCTTTAAAATATAATATAAAGCGATCACAATAAAGTCCTGCTTCACGTCATCGGAAACTTTAGAACCTTCAAAAATGCGAAGCTCCATAAACGAATTGACATTCTTGCACAATAGTGATATTTTATTTTGCTTTTAATCTGATATTATTGTGAAAAGAAATGCTGATTGCACCTTACAACTGATTATCTCAGTAATTTTGTTATAAACAATGTTTTGATATAAATCATTGCATACTAAGCTTAAAATACAATATTCAAGCGATCACAACGAAGTCTCCTGCTCCACAACATCATCAGAAACCTTAGAATCTTCAGAAATACTACGTTCAACGAAGAGATCGATTTTCTTAACGTTGAGTCGTATCGGTGGAAGCTCGGCCTGACTGCAGGAGCATCGACGTCCCGAAACGAAATCGAAAGAGCCCAAGGGGGCCCCGCATTCACATATTAACTTGCCGGAGCGCCATCCGCTCGCCTCGACGAGGGCGGAGGCCCACGGGGGCAGAGGCTCTCCATCAGCGAACACCTGGCCATGCCTCCAGTCCTCGCAAACACACGAGATGGAGTCCGAATGAAATTCCAACGAGTTGCCGTGTGCGGATACCAGCTGTGACTCCGAGCGACGCCAGATTTCTCGCAAACAAGCGCGACACCTCACTCCGTCCATTTTCAGATCTTGAATTTGGATGACAGTTCGAAATGTCAAATGCACATGGCTGTCAGTTTGACAGTTCGATTGAAGTAAATAATGAAAATACGTATTAATTTTTAAGTGAAAAACAATTTTATTATAATTGCGCATAAGGGTTATTATCGTATATAAATTATAATCGTTAATTTTATCTATGCATAAATGCACATTAATTTCAGCCTTATGTTATATGTTAATAGGAAGTATTATGTCTTGTTAATATATTTATATTGCAATTACGAATCTAGTGTTAGGCTGTCTAATCTACCTCTCTCGTATTTTCGAGTTTATCAAATAACGAATAGATTATTTCAAATAGTGCTTTCATCAAGTGAACCCAATCAAATTCAGAGTGTTTTGACACTATTTTTTTCAAAATCCGATTTTCCAAAATAGAGTTTCCAAAAAGGGGTAATAAGTATCCTCATCTTTCCTATATAAATCTGTTCTACAACTCTAGGTGATTATACAAAGGGTCGGTCTTTTCACTGCTTTAGTTTCTTAACCATAAAGTTAGTCAGTCCTCCAATTACGAACTGTCAAAAATCGTAGAATAGAGATAAGGAAAAGGCAATGTTGGAATGCAAAATGTCTTCTTAAGTAAGTTTTCAATAGGTACAAATATAAATAAAAGTCAAAATAATATATCCAAGTTGTTTATTATAAATTTTGAAAATAATTTAGAGTATATTTGTAATACATATAAGTAACATAATGATATATTCATTCACTCCTAACACAATTTTGAGAAGAAATATATATATTCATAATATGTACAAAAAACAATAAAAGAAACATATATTACAAGTTATTTTCAAACAAAATCAACCACATGGACAGCATATAAATGTGCAGAAGTTAAAAGAAATTAAACATAATTGTTATTATTTTGATACAATGCAAATTAATTTAAAATAAAAATTAAGTCGAGATCAATTAACAAATTAAAAAAAACACAATCCAGCATTCAGGGAGTTCATACAAAAATACAACAGTTCAACTAACACTCTCATGACAAATTAAAAAGAAAAATGCAAAGATATTGTGTTTTTGTTTAGTCAATTATGCAAAAGACGATTTGAGCAAAACAAAACTAAACTCGTTGGTCTGCATTCTAATTAAAACTGTTATCATAATTATACTAACGGTGAGAAAATCCAATGACAATCATTGCACATTGAAATGAAATCGTACACATACTCAAAATTTAACTGGCCAAAGAAATAAGACAAACATTCAACCGTCAAATATGATTCGGAAGGAAAAAACAAAGGCAGGAAAACAATTCAGCGGACAATTGGAACTCCATTAATATCTTTACTTGACACACATAAGTTTATTTTTAAATATGAATATGTGCACTCGTAGATTTTGAGCGAAAATTTCGTATAAAAGTCTATCTTTTAGCACTAAAAGTATACACTTCCACAAACAGTTCACTCGTCTAATACTATCATTTGTTATTATTATATATTCATATATTAGATTTAATGCATATTGAGTCCTTTTTATGGCGATTCCATATATTTCCTTTAAAATCTTCAATCAAGTCTTGCACAAGGATTAAAATTATAAATGTTACAGTTATTTCATCACCAATCACAATGATTCACAACATTTTTGTTCTCGAAACTGTTTCAAACACTATACGATGATTGCACAATCAAATTTTATACAAAATGTCCACTATTATATATTTTCTATATATATGTACAGCAATTGTAATGTGATATGGAATTCTTATGACAAATGGAAGGAGTGTTGACCCTCGCTGGCTGCAATCCTCAATTTAGTCCTCATCACTTCGATCGAAGAGTAATCCGGGAGTTTGAGATAGTTGACACAAGTCATAACTGATGGTAAATAATCATCGGCATTGACGTTAGGCTCTACAGTTTTGCGGACAACGGTCAACGGTGGGGATAATGCTTTGAAACCTGAACAGATATAAAAACTAAATATTTTGCAATTTACAATAATTATTGTTGAAAATTAATGTCAATTACCTCCTGTAGGAAGTCTAGGGCTGCCGGTTAAGAACTGTAAGAAAAGACGTTGCTCATTCGTATCATAAGAAGCCAGAATATCAAGTAAAAATCTTATTGCACGAGATTCCAATGTAAATCCATGATCTGCTCGACATGCTTCAGTCAGCATACGGATGTCCCATCGTTGTGAAACATTTCCGTTGTTTCCTGAAAATGTTATATCAAGAAAACATTAATGCATTGAAAATTAAAAAGAAAGAAGTATATAAACAGTACCTGTAGATGTTGTTCCACAGAAAATAGCTTCAAGTTCTTCGGGATAGAACATTTTCAAATTGCTCAAAGGAAAAACAGATTCGAAACCTTCGCGGAAAGCATCCATTTGTCTATTTACACCTGAAAATTATCATAAAATCCATTTAAATTTAATGAAAGAAAACTTAAGCTAAGTTACACCGAAAAAATAATAATCTGACCTTCGTAAAGAAGCCAGTGAGTGACGAGCGTTATGTATTGAGCCAAGTTGTGAGAGGTAACAGGAATATCTCGTCCACCTCGTTTTAATTCGGTACAACTGTGACCTGGCAAGATGAAATCGAGTCCCAATTCTTCGATAGGACATCCATCCAGCTCCAAAGCATCCAACTGAAAAAAAAATATATATAAATAAAAAAGAACTCAACATATGTAACAAATAAAGAATTAATATTACTTTTTCTCTCTTTCGTTCTGGTGATAATGTTGGATCTTTCTTCAGAGCTTCGGCAATTATTGCTACTCGTTGTAAGCGACACAGTGATCTCCACAATTCAGGAGCAACATGTCTTATATCGCCAAGGCTCAAACAATTTTCTTCACCGATAATCCAACGGTAGAACGTAAGAGAAAATGGTAAATCAAGCTAAAACACATTGAAAATTTGATTATTTTCAACTCCACAAAACATAAAATATTTTAATATTATAAAAATAAATACCATTCTTGAATCCATTACAGCTTTGGCCATGAACTTGCCCAAGAAGCGGAACTTAGCTTTGATCCTAGACAACTGAGATATTTTAGTATTTCTACCCATTGCTTGTGGGAAAAGTCCACATGGCAAATTAACATAGGAAACCTCTGTCGGAGCTGGCATCTGACTTTCTTTCGTAACATTGTAAACATCAACGGGACTGAGAACTTGCTCTTCTTGAGAGACCATTTCACTGTTCAGATTCAGATCGGCTGACTCCATTATCATTGGCATGTCAAACGATTGGAAGTGGTTGTTATCGGTGTTGGCATTTTGAGAGTTTTTATTATGTTCTTCAGATAAGTTCAAATTGTTGTAAACACTTGAAGCTAGATTGATAGTGGGATCGATCGGAAGAGGACTATCATCAGGATCTCTCTTTACAACAACTTGATTGCTTTTGATGACGTCAACCCCAAAACTAGATGGCTTCTGTTTAAAGTTTTCACTTCCATGCCACAAGTCTAAATCAGCACGTTGCAATTCTAAAGAAACAAGCGCATAAAATTCCAATGTAGGACCTAATCCTGTGCCTACTTCATTTTCATATTTCACCTGAAATAATTAATATTAAAAAGTAATTTAATTGTTATCGTTAAATTAAGCTATTGTTATCTGTAGTACCTCAAGTAACGCTTTTGAATGAGCAAAATCTTGAATAACTTGTTCAGCCTGTTTCAAAATGTGTTCTCTAGATATGGTTCGCTTGCGACGATCGAGTCTTGGTGTCACTCTCTCTGCAGAGTCACCAGAAGAATGATTGAGCTCTGGACTTGAATCCAAGAGACGCTGAAGTGCACGATCACGGTCAAATGAAACAGCATAAAATAGCAACTGACGAGTTTCCAACGGAAATAGGAAAGGACTGCAATAAATAATGATTTCATATGTACATGAAATGTAAAAATAAGAATAAGTACAAAAATGTGATAATGACCATGCAAACGCCACTTGTTGTAACCACTGTGGTAAATTTCCTGTCATAATAACTAGAGGATCTTGAAGTTGTCTACTAGCCTTTGCTGCAAGCTGAAATTCATATATAACCGATTAATTTTCATAAAAAATTAAATGGGTAAAGTGAAAATTATGTAACCACTCACTTTAGAGTTGACAAAATCTGATTGAGGTAACAATGGTCTAGAAAGTTGAGGACAAGCTCTGTAAAGACATGGCCAATGGCGACAAATGGCATAAAGAGATCTCAACAAAGCTAAGGCGGGCAATGCTGCATCACTCACAGTCACTACTGCTGGTAAACGAGGCTCAAGCAAACGTCCCAGTGCGGATGTTATAGAAGGTACTAGACCCTCTGAAAATTTAAAAAATCATCATATTTCAAATATTGCCTTGTTAAAAAATTGACATAATAATGTTGACATTGCTCACCATTCCATAAATCATCAGTTTTTCTACGATTGTTAGATTTAGTTGAAGTTCCTTTTCCTTTGCGTCCCGATGGACCTTGCGAACCCTGTGGAGTGGAAGACGTTTGACCAGCAGATGTACTAGAATTAGCACCATCTGGTCCAACTGATCGATAATAAATAGTGTGTGTTTGCATCCAAACACCAGCATTACCTGAACGATTTATAGAAAAAAATGATAAGATATAATTCAACTCTATCGAATTACAGATAAATCACTACACATTACCTAGTGGAGTTTCAGTATCTGTATCTGTTTCTGACTGATCATTTATTTGTGGACTAAATTGCCTCACAGCTTGATAAACTGTCATGCTGTACGGAAGGACAGTATCTCCAATAAGAAACTGTAACTTATGTTTCGATCTGAAAAAGAAAATTTTTTTATCCTCCCTATAGTATACAATAACAAAAAATCAGATATAAATAGTATATCATCTAACCTGCCCTGTGTTACTACAACAGCAGCAAGAGAATCATCAATATCATCATCACTATTATCATCATCAGAATCAGGCGCCAATTGGTGGCCAGAACTTAACGCTCCTTGACTTCCACTTCCTCCACTAAGGTTACTCGTTGATTCGCGTTGTCTAGCATAACCTCTAACTACAAGATATCTAAAAACATAAACATAATGGCATTAAGCCAATTCCATAAATTCAAAAACCTTATTTATCCTGTATTTACTAACTTTTCTATAGCATAAACTAAAGCTAAAGGATCAATTTTGACTGTGCCACCTTTCCATTGCTTGAGATTTGTACAGTTGGGGTGACGCTGTAAATTACACTGCAAAAATAAAACATAATAAATTAACACAAAGAAATACTCGAGAGAATTATCAAATTGATAAGTGATAAAAAAATACCTTGAGTTGATGTGTATTAAAAAATTTAAGTGCACTAGTAGAAGGCCTTGCAGGAAGATCGTGAACACGCACAGGAAACTGCTCCAATTGAGAGACACAAGCATTAATTTTATTCACTAAGGCTGATAAGCTAGATGGATTGTAGTTGAACATCGGTTCAACGGCTCTGAAAGATTAAATTTTCAGGTTAGATTAAATATAATTCTAATATGAAACTATCAATAATTAGAAAATATTTAACTCACTCTATGTCAAGAGGCATATCAGCAAAAACATTCAAAAACGCTCTCAATCGGGCATCTCGAGCAGCCAACTCATCTGGCTCTCGTTCACCGCAAGCAGTCAAAAAGCTAAGTAAAGCACCGATTAAACCCGAATGATTAACCTGGCACAAAAAATAATACAGATTTAATAAAATTTAGATCAAAAGATTTTAGTGTATTGTACCAATGATAATCATACCTCGAAAGGCGATATATCACTATCGACGAGTACGTCGCGAAGCTGAATCAACGCAGCAGGATCAGGAGCCCTGAGTCTTTGAACAGCGGCAGTTAAACGAGCTAAAACACCACTCGCAGGATGAGTAACTCCACCTCGTCCACCTACAGCACCACCGTGTTCATTTACTAAAGCGGTCGCTTGAGTTCTGACCCATTGACGAGCTTTCTCTCTAAAATATCATACAATCATAATAAATTTGGTTCCTGGTGTTTATATGTATATATTTTAGATAAATTTACCTATTTTGTGCAGCAATATTTGCGTTTGATTGCAAAGAGTCTCTAGCAATTGCTCCTAGACCAGTTGGATTACCATGCTGTCTTCCCCATCTAGCTGGATTTAAAGAGGCTAAAAATGATGATGTTTTAGATGTAGCACCACCAAGTTTAAATCTAAATGATGATCCTGGGAAAAATATTTGACATTTTATATAAATAAATTAAATGTTGTTTCAAAATAGGCCGATATTAAAAATCTATATACAAACCATGTGCATGATGATGGTGATGTGTGGAAGGCATTTCAAGTGGTTCATCTTGACGACGATGACGAGTGCTACCAGTGCCAGCGGCACCAGTAGTTGTGCGTTCGACGGTACGTTTTGGAGCACGTTTTCTCTTTAGTACATCTGTGATTCTCATTGCAACTGGACTTTGTGATCTATCATAAAAATGAACATTATAAGAAGGAAAAAAAAGTAGTATTGCAAATTACTTATGAATTTACCTGTGTTCTTGGGAAGAAATTATCGAAGGAAGAGGTATTTCATTTGCACTTTGAACGGAATCTAATGAAGCTGCACTTCCATTAGGATTGTTTGAAGAAAGACTAGTCTCGATAGAAATAGCAGCTAAAAATTTTTATAATTGATATTGTGAAAACAGTATTTAAACTAAAACTCTCAAAAAAATTTCCAAAATTACCTGAAGCATTGATCAACGAGTTATTAAGAGATGACGTTCCAGGAGTTAAATTAACGCTGATAATTGGGGCTACAACACTAGCGGTTGGAGTAGAGCCTTTAATGTTACTAGCATTACCTGAAGTCTGAAAAACAAGTGTTAGAAAAAAACAAATTTATCATAATCATAAATAATAATAATGATGCAACTTACTTTGTTTTTGTTTCCCGTGGAATACTGCATCAAATTATGAAAATGTTGTCCAGAAGTCAAGTCACGTTTAACTGCAGCTACGGCTACAGAACTGCTGGGACCAGATGGACCGATGCTCCTATTAGCTGACTTGGGAGGACTGACACACAAAGGTATTGTTGGATCGGCTAATTGTTGAATCTATATATAAAAATATATAAATTATTACTTTGCAACAAACTACTTCAAAATTCAAAATAAATTTACTGACTTGATGCATAACTCCTTCACGTCGGAAATGAACGCCAAATACATCGGGTAACTTTTGCATCAGGATTTCAGCCATCTGCAGCGATCCTACGACTATACGCAAATCATTTGAAGCCATCATTCCTGCTATATGCGATGAAACAACCTAAAACAATACAAATTCGATCATTAATATTACTTATTTCATATTGAATTTAACCTTCCCAATATACAACCTGATATTTTAGAACCCGCGTTAACATTTCAGCCTCAGCATGATAAACCATACGAAGCAGAGCTTTTAGACACTGACATCGCACAGCTGGTCCAGCAGAACTAGAATACACTTCGAGAAGTACAGCTGAAAGAGCCAATACGCGTTTTCCACATGCACCACGTAAGCAAGCCGTTCTAGCATCGGCCACACCTGCTGCTGCGCTCCATCTTGTTCCACTTGTTGCAGCATTAGCACTACCTCCTTATAACCATAAAAAAAAACATTAATTATGAAAAACTAATAGGATTAATACATTAAAAATCAAAATGTCTACCTGGATTATCTATGGGAAGAGTTTGAGGAGAAGCTGGTGAAGGTGCAGGAGATGGTCCTAATTTACGTTGAACAGGTCTAGTTGTTCCAGTGTCTTCGTTGATTTGTTTCATGGACAAGAAATCTACAACATAAGTACGACCCAATGCACTTAGAGAAACCTCATCTTCAGAATTTTGATGAGCTGCTTCGATCACACGTGAATCTACAGCAGCATAAGATCGCCAGACTCCAGCATCGTCTCTCCATTGCCACTGAGCTTGATTATCTGGTGGATTTGTAGCACCCCAAGGTCTTTCTAAACAGGAATCCACAGCAAATATACCAGAACTCGGCAAATGCGGCATCAGTTCAGCTATGAGACTTGTTATTTCATATAATTCTTGAGGAGATCTTCCTACAAGCTCGACCTTTGCAACAAAATTTGTATTGTTTAGCAATTGGGATAAAAATACTTATAACTTTCGAAAATATTCACCTCATCTTGTGGATTCGGAACAGTAGATCCAGTGAGAAGGAAAAGAAGTGTATCGGCTATGTTTTGCCTTAGTAAAGTTATAGCTAATTCAGGACAGCTCGAGCACATAACACTCAGCATCCTTAATACCGTAATGAAAGTTCCGGTGCTTATCATCGGTGGTGACACTACAAGCTAAAATAAAACATATAAAAATGAAACTATACATAATGAACATTACACTAAATTAAATTTTAGATATATACCAATTGCTGAAGATTTGTTAACAATTCCGTGCTAGCTATTTCTTGAAGACGAGCTGGATCATTTTGATAACTGTCAACAAGCCTAGAAAATGCCGAGCAAACGCTCTCTACAGACTTTTTATCTTGCTGGGTCAACCTACAAATTATATAAATATAAGTTACAGATTTCACATTCTATTATAATTTAAATGAAAAAAAATTCTAACCTTCCGGCCAAAAGAGGTAAGGAATCTCTGATGAACACAAATTCATCACTTTGTAAATTTTGGCAACAGTTTGATGTAATAGATAATGCTGCTCTCTGCGCATTGATAGAGAAGAAGTCTAAATACATCAGACAGGCAGAGACACCTCGCTGAAAATTAAGAATAAGACAGTCAGTGAAAAATAATAATCAAACTTATATGCATTATTAAAAAAATAGCTCACAGCTTGCAATATAGGCTTTGAGTGACGACGAGACAACATATCCAAGGCAGTAAGACTTTGTTCTGCCACATCCATACATGTAATAGCTTGTAGTTTATCCAAGAATACTGGCACGGCTAATGCGACTGCTCCCGATGTATGAGGCAGAGCTTCCATCATATAAGTCAAAGCTCGGCAAGCATGGTTCATCTGCACACACATAAATATGTTAAATAGAATTCAAATGAAAATTTAACTTGATTGCCGAAGATTTATACCATATCGAAATTATGCTCCATTCCAAGCAAAGTGATTAGAGCTGGAACCACTTGTCTGACTGGAAAACCTGCAAGGGTATCTTCGTTGCCCATGACCAAAAGTTGACACATTTCTATGACTGCTTGCAACTGTTGACCCTCATCACCCGTAGCTTGCAAACCAGCCAGCAATTGTGTGGCTTTTGAAGCTATAGAAAATAGAAACATGAACAAAATAATTTTATAGGATATGCTTCAAAGATTTATAGAAAAAAAAAAATACATGTAGTAGCGCCCATAGTCCGATGTAGTAAATGCTGCATTCTTGGCCCAAGAGCTCCTAACAAATGAGGTGGTAACCCACGCGCTTCTAGCAAAGCTTGTAATCTACCGACTTCACTGTCATCCGAGGAGGATTCACCTACGCTTACACCTCCAGCTACTGCGTTCTCTGCACCTCCAGATCCTCCATCTTCACCAGAACCTATAAGAATAATATAAAATAGAATAAAACATTGAAAAGTTTTATTATTGTTATATTTTTGAAATGAATAAACGTATTGAGAAATTATCTAGAACTAACTATGAATGTTTGATTACAAAATAAAATTGGTTCTACATTCATAAACACACAAAATATTAGTCACTTAATTGTTTATAGTGCACAATTTTTCTATTTTACGAAATGTTTTATACGATATTTCTAGAAAGTCTTATGAAATGCAACACGTTGCATGTGTCAGATTTTAAACAGAAACTTAGTAAGCAGTTTTGTTACAAAGTCGTTTAAAGTTCAATGTAAATAATATTAGTGAATAAATTGAAAATTTAAATTACCTTTAAATTTAGTCTTAGAATCAGCATTTGTACCTCCACCCATGTTTGCCGGCGATCCTGTCTGCTGATTAGAAGTAGAGGCGATAGCACTCTGCAAAATAATCAATATTTTAATTACATAATGAATAAATTTGTAAATGAATCAATGAAATATCAAAATTATCACCGTTGGAATAGCTGACTGCTGATTAGACGGATTAAGAACGGCCGACTGAGACTGAGATTGAGTTGAGGGAGCCGGCGGGGGGCGGCGCCCACCCGCACTACTGCCCCCACTGCTTGCGCACGAACCCAGACTGCTCTTGCCTTGTGGTAAAAAATGATATTGGTGTAAAATCGAAAAATAATAGATGACAATGAAGACTCGGAAACATACCTTTTTTATCTCGCTTGTTGTTAAATGCGGTAGAAGTGGTGGTGGAGTGTGTCTGTTGGGGCATGTCCACCACGCCAGTAGCCCCTGCACACCGAGTGGTTCGCCTTGTTCCTTCACATTCACTGTTCAACGTAGATAAACTACGGGATGACTGTTGAGACAATATATTCATGAGCAAACATTGAATTCAAATAATTGGATAAGAAATGTACATATGATATTAGTAATACCTGTCTTTTTGGAGAAGAGTCTGTACGACTCGTACTCCCTGAACTTCTACCGAGTCGTGCACCCAGATTATATGAAATATTCTAAATAAAAAAAATAAAAAATATGAACACAAATAAATATGAAAAAAATTTCAAAGTAAATCATTCTCACTTTGCCGCTTCTTAAAGAAAGTGGTTCTGTTAAATTAGCTGTGCTTGATCTGGTATTTTGGCTTGGCTTTTTCTTAATATCTAAAACATTGAATAAATTTTACAATTACGAACAAGAACTCAAATCAAATATCTACAAATGTCTTTTATATACCTTTTGGTGTTGATACTTTTGATTTCTTTAATGTAGAAGGAGTACTTAATTGATTTGAACTCGAAGGTTGAGCATAGAAAGAACTATCACTAGTAGTTGAACTCACTGAAAAAACAATCCACATATTCATATATTGTTGAAAATTAATTACATAATAGAGGAATATACAAATTACCTGAACTGTCTCGTTGGCTTACTACACTATTGCTTAGTAAATTTGCACTTCTACTCCTGAGAGGATATGTTCTATTTTGTACAGAAGAGGGTACGCGACGAGGGATCAACGACGGCCTCGCCACAGGCCCTCTGTTTCCCGAGTGACTCGTGCTGCTTACTGATGGTAGCGTCAAATGTAATCTTGCAGTCGAAGGTGTCGAGGTTGCCGCAAATTTTTCAGATAAATTACAGTTGTATCGAACTTTCTTTGTGGCACGCGGTATATTACTAGACCTGCCTTTCCGACCCCTCTTTTTGTTTCTCGAATGTGTAGGTGTGTAAAGGGAATGATCCGAATCAACAATATCAGTTGCTGTCGAAGCGCTGAATGGTGAGTAATCGAAATCCAAGTCTTCGAGAGGAAAGAGAGAGCCTTCGAGATGATTTCCAACTTTGAACTCAAACTTTGAAGAAGTACTCGATTGAGGCGCGGCAGGTTCAATGTCTAAAGATCTATTGAGTCTGTAAAAATGTGACGAGGTAGGAGTATCTGACAGTGTAGTGTCAGAGTTGCTTTTTCTGGATCGAGTCCGATGAGCCACACAGTCTTGAACGGATAGATTTAACGATGTGCGTTTGATACGTTTGCTTTCTCCGATGCTCTGACTAGAAGGAGCCAACCTTTTGCGCGAGCTAATCGAAGTTGAAGAAATCAGTCTTGGTTCGGGAGTTACGCAGGGCTTAGTTGCACTAGAGGCGAGATTTGGCTCTTTACTACTGCGGCGATCTGCCCGGCGACGACTCCACGCACCAACGCCCTCACACTGTGATTGCCTGAAGTCAAAAAGATATTAATTTGGATGCATTATCGCTTTAAGGATATAATGAAAAGATCAGCCGATAATTACATACCTGGCGAGCTCCCTGGGTGCGGTGGAGAGCGTCAGCGTCACGTCTTGTTGGGCCATAGGCTGCAGCGGGGCGCGGTGGCGCTGGGGTCGCAGAGGCCGCTTTCTGCAGCATGCCACGCGGTCCCTGCTGCCAGCCACACACCCGCCACCTTCAGCCCACACTGTCTCGTGAGCCGGAAAACGTCCTGCCAGAACTTCACCTCGTTCCGAATGTCACCGATCTCGATGACGTCGAATTAGCGAAAAATCGATCAAAAGTCTGTGCAGCACTGAACGTGATCCAATCGAATCACAACCGCTTTTTATGTTCACAACTATGTCAAGATGGCATTGTCCAACAGTGAAAAATGTTTATTATACACAAATTTTATGTACTTGCACTTCCACATTTTGAAACTTGAAAAGCCAACTATCAATGAAATCGTTGAAATATCTACCGATACTTCCAATTTTGTCTGTAACAAAAATAAAATAAAAATAATTATTTTATAACAAAATTAGATAAATATCATTAATAAAAAAAAATAAAATGATAAAACATTTACAGGAGAAATTAATTTTTGTATCATTAACATAAAAATATATATATTTTGGGTTTCTATTCTCAACACTTCTAAAACTAGAAGCCTGATTATTTCAAGTAGTCCAAATGAGTCAAACTCTTAAGAGAAGAAAAAACCATGTGATCAATTTTATTGAATTTGAATGAACACTGGTTACACTACTCAAAAGAAATTTTATGACTATATCCACAACAGATATATGGATATCTGAATCTACATCATACTTCATCATCCGGGACCCGATTGATCCTATTCAAACCGAATACATCAAAATCTCCCATAAATAGAGACAGTATTTAAATCTTTTGTTTAAGTACTTAGCAACGTGTTAACATTTTTCTTCGTAGAATTTGATGATTGACTAATTGGTGACATACGATCAAAAGATTTCAATTTCAAAAAGAGTTCTTTCCTATCAGACAAATACCATAATCACACACTAATAACCCAATCAATAATCGAATAAGCTAAATATAAAAAAAATCATAGTCAAATCTGGATGAGAGTTAGAACAATGGCGATCGTATAATAGGAAAGCACTAAAAAAAAAACATTTCTAGGTTATGTCAAGCAGAGCTGTCAAGATGAATAATCGATAACGAGAAACCGAGTCTCGCACCACGCGGCGACTCCTACCGAAAAATGGACGGCCACCGATTCGAAAGAGTCTTGTCCTCACGCTATCGTCGCGACGGTCAGCCCGAGGAGTTCCACGCAGCGGAAGTCAGCTCGACGAACGTACGACCGGAGAGACGATCGTGTGCAAAATGGCCGCCGCTCTGTCGCACGGTGTTCGCGTTCGCTTTTCTTCGCGCTCCGAGGCTACACACCGTTGCGAATGTATTAAATAAATTTTATTTAATTTCACTTTGTTGTTTCTCGCGCGGATAGCCTCCGGAGTGTGCGCACCGCTCGAATGAAAATCTTTACATGTGTATGTTTTGATGTGGACGTTTTGCGTGTGTTTTATTATGTGCGTTTGTGTGTGTGCGTTCAGCTGAAGCGAAGCACTGTTGCCAACCGATGTTTTCTTATTATTTTCGATTTATTGTGAAATGAGCCCTTAATTATGATAATGGTGTTAGTCTATGTTTTCGTTTAGAGATATTTGATGTGCGTTCGACTTTGTTAGGGTGTATAATTGAAAATAAATAATGTCTAGATGCAATACGATAAACGTGATGTTTTCCAAAGAAAATCAATCGATTTTCCGATGAAACTAATGAAAATGTTTTGTCTAAGGCTAGATTGACACGAAGTTGTTGATTTTCTATTCATAATCTGAACTCTCCGTCAAAAATAGTGTTTCTATTAGAAGACAAGCCTAATTTTTCAGATAGAGCAAAAGAGATAGATAAATAAATAAAACATGCAAAGTAACCCGAACACGGATGGAACAGTCCAATGTGAACGTAACCTAAGCTACCTGCTCACAAAACGATTTTTTTAGTCACATAAAATGAGACACCTAGCAAATGTACTCTCTTCCGAATCAAGTGAAATAGAATCGTTTTTTTTTTTTTATATTCGTAAGGGCGCGTTTACACAGCATACTACCAAATTGAAACCGAAAACAACCGAGACACCTAAATAGAGCAGAAAAGATGTAATTTCGATTTCGATTTGGTTGCAGATCATGCAAACGCGCCCTAGCAATATTCACAAATTATACATGCAAAAAATGACTATTCACTTCGTTCAAAAGAATACATTTGCTGAATGTCACATCAGATTCGACACAAGCACATTCGTCAGATGTTCGGAAATATTATTATCGATCAATAGAACTTCACAAATTTTGTCAGTGCATAAAACCAAAATGCATCCGATTCGCTTCAAATGAAATTTTAGAAACTCACGTGAAAACTACAAGGGTTCGTTACACTGTAGTGAGGGAGAGTCCTCCCCGTGCACAGAATCCCTTCTGCGCAGTGGAATTCAACCTTTTTTCTCTATTTTGTACTAGCATTCTCATCGATACGAAGAAAATAGATGAAAAACGAACGGAACAACAGCAGCAACCTACGATTATCTTGGGTTATGAAGGTCTTCGCGTTTGCAATATGTAACCGATAATGTACGTGAACATGTTCTGTGATATTCGCTTTATCGCAATACAAATTATATGCAATCTTTTTTTTTTTATTGTTATTATAATCTTTATGCGCATGCCGTTTTTTTACGATTCGTACAGTTGATGATGTGAAAACGAAAGCGATCTTATAATTACGTGACATAAGAAGGCTTTAGAAACAGTGTCTAATTGTAAATGAAAAATATAACACTTGAATTGAGTTCTTCAATATATAAATTTTGCTTATGAATTCAATTCCAGTAACCTAAATTTAAAACTCACATCGCTCTACTTCTAGTGTCGTAATGTCAATATCATTATATCGACGTATCAAATTCGTGTTTATTATTTTGATGATAATGCAATAAAAGAAATTCGATATCGTACAGACGGTAATTTTTATGAATTGTCGTTAAGGAAAATTCTTAGAATCGACCCGAATCAAGCTATTGTGCTTCGAATACTTTTCTTCTAAACGATATCCTGTCTCATGTAAATATGAATGTGGCTATTTTAAGTCGATTTTATCGCAAATATTGAGCTATATGCAATCGGTGCGACAGCAAATAGTGAACTATGCAATCAAAAGCAAGCGATAATCATTTTTGACTTTCCGAATGACAAAATTCGATTTTCTAAGAAATTCCCATATCTGACAGATATCTTCATGAAAAAAAAAAACCATCAGACTGCCAATAAGTATCAATTGGTACACATTAAATATCTGTTCGTGGGTAGAAAATCTCCACTGAGAACATTACTACCATCCCCGAATAAAATCTCAAGGCCAATTTACATGCAGCTCTATCCGTTCGCTTAGCCGTTTCCTTCCTCGCTCCAACATCAACATCCAGCGCATATGTGAACATCAAAGCGATAAGAAAACGACTGAACAGAACGGTAAGGGCAACATGTAAATTGAGTTTGGAGCACGTGCCGAAGCCGCAGACTCCTCTTCGCACGACACCTTTCCCTGGCAGAAGGTCGGGCAGTTGCCGACCCCTGGCTCCGATGATCCGAGTGCCCTCCCTCATGTATCGGCCAAGGACACGAGCGATCAGGTCGCCGACCCTCGTAGGTGCATCATCGCGGGACCGATGCAATGGAAACTACTACACTATCGCTGATGGATGAATCCGTTCTCTCTATTCTAGTCTGGTTAGGTTAGGATTCTTGTTCGCTTTTGAGTCGAATTTCGAGCTGATTGTCTTTTGCACAAGTATTAAAACCCATATTCAATTCGATAGAATCGGAGTAGTGGTCATATGTCTGACAATGGAATGCTGCGTATATTTATCTATCGTTCAAATAGAACGAAAAAGGAAATGATTTTTAGCTGGAAAAGATGAGTTTCCCCAAGCACTACATATTTGAATAGAATAGATGGAAATGTCGAATTAATACTTGTGTGAAAAAAAAATAACCTTATCGACTGGATTGTTATAATTAGTGAAAAATTTAATAGAAAATGATTCTCAGACTAAAAAATCAAATTTAGAATCGATCAATATCCCGACTTGATCAAACACAATCGATTCGAATCGCCAATTAATTAAAAGTTTTACGATTCAATTTGAGCTCGCGACGGAAATTTGCCGTCTCTCGACTAATTTGATTCATCACACGTATTGTATTACCTAACAAAATCAACTCTTAACCCTTTGCATTCGAAGCTTTTAAAAACATTTCAGTTTTTCCGAATCGGATCATTGTGAGACTTTTCTGGCACCTTTCGCTCTCTGCATATGGCAAAAGATCCATAGATCGGATCTGAATGCGATAGTTAGTAGTCGTTCGGTTCCCGATCCACGAATAAAACAGGATAAACACAAAATGGCGAACGTCGACACGAAGGTGAACTGGCCGTCGACTTCCAGCGTTTATATTGTGTACACTGTGCACACATATGTACTTAAAATTGAAATATTTGATTTTCGATATTTTTTTTTTGGTTACTTTTGGTATATTGTGTTGGTGGGTTCTGTATTTTTTTTTTAGCTCGCGTTCTAAATAAACGTTGTTGGAATTTAGTACCAATTCTAATTATATTCCGTTCAGAATGTGGAACATATTTATTTTGCGCGACTGTTCAATGTAAGTTTATTGAATAAATAAAAATAATAATTTCAACAATATGTTTTATGAAAAGAAAACGTACAATGAACATGTTGTATCTGTGCAATAACGCATTCAATCGTTCAACCAGTGTGTACCGTGGTCTAAAAATTTAATTTCCAACTCAAATTAAATCAAATACTAGTTCAAATTATGATAAAAAAGTTCACAGCAATGCAGTATGGCAGATTTTCAAAGAAAACAGTTTCGATCAGAACGCCCCCGTATTAGCCTTGTTAGTTGCGAAACATTCGCAAGATCTTCATGGAAGTTATGCTTCCATGTCCAGCGATGGAGACGACTCATCTTCACGATAATCTCGGAACCGTAACGTCGATAAATTTGTATGCAGACCGGAACTGTGCAGCGCACACTCCGCGACTATAAATAAAAGCAGATTCGAGTCTCTCGACGAGAAAATATATATTTTTGCAAAATCGTATGGCTGGATTCACACGGCATGATTTTTATACGCACTTTTCACCTTTTAAACGAGATTTGTCGATTTTGTGGGTGAGACTTCGTGAGATAGGGCGTGAATGTAGATGATAAACGCAGCATGGGGAAAATACGATGGGATTAAAACGTACGTTCATAATTTATCAGAATCGATTTTCATTTCCAGGAAAAAAAAATGAGTATTTCAGGAAACGACCGCCATTTTGCGGTCGCTAGATGTACCAACTTATGCGAGTGAAATGTAAATTTCGATTTGAAAAAAAAAATGAATTCTAAGGTCGCAGCGACAAACGTGCAAAATCGCAAAGTCACGTAACAAAGCAATAAATGTAATGCAAAAATAAGACACTTTTACATATTTAATATTATTATTAATTGTAAGATGAGATATGTACGCAAGGAAAATCCACAAAAATATTTAACCGAGTCAGATTAGGTTAAATTGAGTGAGATTAAAGTAATATCAATTTGGTTTATTGTTTCCTTTTTCAGATTAAATTGAATTGGGTTAAGTTTTAAGTTCGATTGAGTCAAGTCTAATGTTTTAGGACAAATACAAAAGTGATCAATTAAACGAAACACCCCACATCTTCGTCGAACGGGAAACGTTTCACTTTTAGTCAGCTTCAGGAAAACTCGCAGCGCAGAAGATTCACTTCGAACGAAACCGATTTTGCATTCAGCTCGCGTTGAACGTCCACGTGCTTAATTTACGCAACGATCGTAAAATAATGTAAAAACGTTGATTCAATAAACGTCTCCTCGTCAGCTGACACGAGTGACACGAACAAAACATACGCACAACTGTCCGTTCCGATGCCGCGTCCCATACTAAAGCGATGCCGTTCATTACACAAGGCTGCAAACAAGTTTAAGCTCTAACCCAACAACAAAACAAAGACCATAATCGCAAACAGACTTTTAAGTATGCATGCTAATTATTTACGTTTCGAATTGCACAACAGTGTCCGTTCAGATGTTCGTTTTCATACGAATCGAATGCCGCTTTTATTCGTGGATTACATAAGAGCTATAATCGCATGCGTGCATTGTTAGTTATATCGATTCGTGCGAAGAGCACATTTGTCGTTCGTCGTACAGAATGAATCGTTTTCGTTAAGGGATTTTTTTTACTCCTGCGAAATAACGGATCTCTCTCCAAATGGACCGAAATGTACATATAAATGTACAAACACACGAAATAAATCGTGAGAAAAAAAACCTGCCCTATGCTCGATCAGGTTTGCGACCGGTGATGCTGGATACAAAAGCAGGTATAAAACGATGGTAACATTCATATAAATTTATAGATTTTGCTATATCTAACAATGAGACGAACGCACGTGTGGATATTTCTAAACATAACATTCATTGGGAACGTCAAATACCAAAATAAATAATTTCTGTATAGATATGCATCTACTTTGATATCCAGTCAACAAGACACTTGATCTAACTTAACCAAATGTAACCTAGTATGAAAAAAACAAAAATTATACCCAACCTAACCTTACCAAATCTAAGTAAGTGTTTTGCTAACTGAATGACAGATAAGTACCAAAGACAACAGTGTAATTTTTTACCCATATTTATCATGAAATAGAAAACTTCAATATGGTGAAAAAGATTCTGTATTTATATGAAAACTGAAGAAAAAAAATGTACATCTATTACGATGTGAAAAAGTAACCTTCGGCATTTGCGGCGAATAAAAAGATGTAACAATGAAGATTTCCGCTTCAAAATAATACAATTAGAAGCAGAATATGTTTTGTATGACGAATATAATATGCGACATTTGTGAACGTGATCTGTTTGAACTAAGGATCAACGTTAACATAACATATGAGATGATGTTCCATATTGCGTATATGACTCAAATCGAGAACGTTCAATTGACATTATTATGAAATGAAAACACAGAATGACTGAATAAGATATGATTAAGCAAATATTATATTGAATTTAATACAGAGATAAAACGAATGTGTTTAAAAAAATTCTGTATATGATTTGTGATAAAATGAAAACGTAACAGAGCTATTGTCTTCATCGCTCTATTTTTATTGAACCAGTATGAAATTTATGTTGGTCATTGGCATAGCAAAAGTGAATCATTTATTTTTTTTTATATCTCATAATCTGTGGAAAAAAATATGTACAAAACCTGAACATAGTGTACAGATCGCAATTCTTAAGCCTGTACGAAGCTATTCTAAAAATATGATGAAATTGTACTTATCCGCTGATAGGAAACAAATGGCTGTGAGTATTTTTGTAACGAATACATACCATGTCAAATGAAGATTTACATAACGGCATGTGGGTTAAGATGATTAACTTTTTATATCGATAAAAATGTCAAATGATCGAACACAAGGTGTGTAATTGCCCCCGATATGATACGAATTGTTAAAATTTAACACGATTGGAGATATCAAATCTTTTCAAGATTAAAATTCATCACAATAATAAATATACCCGTTTTGAAATGGAAAGTAAATATGATAAGTATTTTCTTAATTATCTCGGTAAAGATTACCTATCAATTTGTGATTACTTATTGTTGACAGCTAGTATTTTGACTATCGGTCAGTATTTTAACGATTACATATATTTTTTAAAATAACTGTTAACAGTTAATTGAAATGACAACTTTGGAATAAGTTAATTTATCAAAGAAAAAACATATTTTCTAAATAGCACATTTCATTTTATATTAGCTACGGTGAGATTGTAATTGCTCGCAACTGAGGTGAATTTGTGAATGTCTATCGAGACAATTTCAAAAAATGATTTTAAATATCATAATTAATACGCGTTTGCTTTAAAAATAAGATTACTAGAAATATACACATAGTATTTTTTCCCAATATAAAATCTACTAATGAGTGTATTTTCACAGTGATCACAATATAGTGATATGTAGAATAATGTTTCAGATCGTTATACAAGTTTCTCAGATAAAAGTACTCATTTTCAATTTTTATCTGAGGAAAATTTTTACATACAAATTGGTGAAGAAACAAATTCAACACTAAAACATATACACATATTAATGTCGATTTGCAGAAAAAAATAGGTCAATACTAAAAAAATAGACAAAGTAATTTAGCATATTGTTGAAGAATCGTTTTCTTCGGAGTTGAGTGTCAGCGGGGATATGGTGAATACGCATAAAATCGATAAAAATCAATTCAGTGGAAATTCGATACGAAAACGCAAAGGTACAAAGGATTCAGAGTTTTTCATAATGAAAATGGTGGAAATCCGAAAATTGAAGAAAAAAAAAGGTGGAATTGTGAATTGTTTCGACGTGACGTTTAATGTTTTTAAACGATGTCAAACGCATAACATCAAAAGAAAATAAAGACTTACGTCGTTGTCGTAATCGGGGAGGCGCGAGAAAAAACGCGAAACGTGATCGAAACGAAGACGCAATACGTGAAAATGCGCAGGAAAAAAAATGGGAAATCGCGAAAAATACCGAAAGGAAACTCTTCGAAGACGATCGGCGGATCGATCTCGTCTCCTCGCGAAGGTTCGAGGTTATGTTCTCGACGAGTTGCGACGTATCGATTATTTTTTTTTTCGGTCGATCCGAACCCGAAACGAAACCGAATCGACGAGCGCGAAACGGCTCTCGCTCTCGTCTGACTTCGGTGTCGCTTCGGGGTTCGAGATGGGGGCGCAGCCCTAAACGGGGGCCCCCTCGCCTCGTCCCGCTCCCCGCGACGACCGCGCCCTTAAACCTCGAACTCGTAGAGATAGGCGAAAGATTCGAGGACGCGACGATCGCGAAACGGTCGAATCGATCGAGAGTCGAAACGGGGGCGCAGTCCTCTCGGGCGACGCGACGACCAGCTGAGCGAGTAAACAACGAACAAAGGGCGTCGCGAAGGGAGCGTCGAACGACTCGAATTCGACGGAAATTCGCATGCGGTACCTCGGCGAAGGGTCGGAGACGCGCCTCGGGGGGCGGACGCTCACGACGGAGGGCGGAGGCGCCGGAGAGGGGCGAAGGTGGCGCGCTGCAGCTCCCCGGGGACCGCCGACCGAGACGCGCTCGCGCGGACGAACAGAAAACTAGTGGCGTCCGAGGTTCGCTCCGAGCGCTTCTCGCCGCTCCGACGTAATTTTTGCGACCGATCATTGTTAAGGGATACTTTGTCTTTGAATTTTCGCCTCTCTTTTTATTTCGATAAAATAGTTTTTAGCAGGTACTCAAAATCAAAATAAACTCGCTCGATACGAAAACTCTTTGAAATAGTCTAGAATTTTCTAATTACAGTACTAACACGAGAAACAAAAATGCATAAAAATTATATTTAGGAGATATTTGAACGCTCAAATTTTACTTTATTTCATTTTCAAAATTTATTGATCAACTAAATATCTCCAGTCTCCCCTATTTGAATTAAAAAAAAAAACAATTCGTTATCTCGATACGGTCACACTCTATCGCCTTTGGGCGTGGGTAGACGAAACGTCAATGTCAAACGAAGAAAAGTGCGTAAGCGATGGACCGGTAGAGAGCTCGCGAGCGAAGAACCGAAGATGGAATTCGTCGAGCTGATCCTCGTCCCGAAGGTGGACGGCGTCGTCGTGAAGGCCGCCCACTCGTTCGACCTGTCGGGCACTCTCTGCATCACCGGCCACCATCTCATCCTCAGCTCGCGCTCGCATCAACACCACGAACTCTGGGTAGATCGCTCGATACCGCTCGTTACCCCGCCGTTCTCCATTTGTACACGTTTAAAATTCTCAAACGACTATTCTGTATCGTTTCTGTTACATTTCAGACTTTTTAACTAACAGCTGTTGCAACATATGTTTCGGAAACGCTAATTGAAAATTCAAAGGAAACGTTCTCATTTCTTGTTAACGTTATTTATACTGAGTATTTCGTCGTTTATACTGTTCATAATTATTAATATTATTAATGTTTCATCGATACTCAATCGGTTAGGTTTAGTATTTTACCATTAACATTAGTATTCATTACTATCATATGTTCGACAATGTCAAGTCAACGAATATGAAAATGACACATTGAATAAAATTCAGATTTTTATTACTCAGAATATATATATTATAATACCTAACTACCATGTGTATCAAGATAATTGATTAACTTTTTGTTTATCGTATCCAAATATATTTATGTTTTTTTTTTCTCTCAAATTCCAGTTGCTTCATCAAAATATTGATTTGATCGAGCGTAAAGAGAACAAGTCTTTATCCGGAGGAACTCCTCAAGGCGGATCTCTAATATTGAAATGCAAAGATTTGCGAATTTTGCAACTCGACATAGCTTCATCGTCTGATCTATCCAAAGTGCACCAATCTTTAGAAAATCTTACAAATTTGAACAATTTACATTTACTCTATCCATTTTTCTACAAACCTATATACTCTATTTTAGAAGATGGCTACAACATATTCAGGTGAATGTTTTTTACAATTCTTTTTCGTTTACGTTCATCGACTAACAATAATATATTTTACGTTCACAATTCACAGGCCGGAAACTGAGTATGCAAAACTACTCAGCACCGACGAATGGAGATTATCTTGGGTGAACAAAAACTATGCCGTTTGTCCGACTTATCCTCAGGCGGTGATCGTACCGAAACATGTGGACGATGAATGTTTGGCAGGAAGTGCAGCGTTTAGAAAAGGAGGACGTTTTCCCGTTCTATCGTACAGACATGAAAATGGGGTATTTCATCAATAAATATATCAATTAATCGAAAATGAAACTAAACATGTTTATGTTTTAGGCATTACTATTGAGATGCTCTCAACCGATGATCGGTCCTCAGAACAAACGCTCTAAAGCAGATGAGAAACTACTCAATTGTATTTTAGGCTCAAACTCCAAAGGGTTGATATTTGATTTACGATCTGCCACTTTGGTAACTTTCGAAAAAGGAAAAGGTAATATTCTTCAATCAAATTTTAAAGGTTTGATTTTTTTTAATTTTTATTTCAATTATTTTATAGGTGGTGGTATGGAATCGGATTCGTATTATCCTAAATGGCGTAAAGTTAACAGGCCGATGGACAAAATATCGAATTTGCAGTTGATCGAATCTTTTACTAAATTGATGGAAGGTAAAATCACTGTTTGCATACACTATAAATTTTTGAATATTTAATCTCATTTTTTTTGTAGTTTGTAATGACAAAGATATATCCTGTGATAAGTGGCTCTCCAAACTCGACAGTTGTGGATGGCTTGGGCATATTTTGAACACTCTAAACACCGCTTGCACAATCGCTCAATGCTTAGAGCATGTAAATATATTTTTTCTCCTCTAATTGTGATGATTCCTTGCATTCACACAAATGTTCTTTCAGGAAAACAGCCCTGTATTGGTGCACGGTTCCAGAGGAATGGATGCAACTTTGATTGTGTGTTCTTTGGTTCAGATAATCATCAATCCCGATTGCAGGACTATCAGAGGGTGATTGATCAGTTTTATTTTTATATTTTACATTCATTTTACATTCATTTACATTACATTTAACAATTCAAATTTTACTAACGCAATTTGAATTTGCAGTATACAAGCTTTAATTGAGAGGGAATGGGTACAAGCCGGTCATCCATTTTCCACTAGGCATGCACATTCATGCTACTATTCCGTTCCTAGCAATAACAGCCTGCGAAAAGCTTCGTTTTCATCTTCGAGCAATCAGATGGTACCTGGAGTTAGTCCTTCGTTTTTATTGTTTCTCGATTGTCTGCATCAGCTCTTGGAACAGTTTCCTTGCAGCTTTGAATTTAACCAAGATCTTCTTGTAACATTTTTTGAACATTCTTACTTCAGTCAATATGGTTATTATGAATATTTAAAATTGGTATCAAAATACTTTTTATCATGCATTCATTCATTTCATATTCTCTTTTTTTTTTGTATTTAGGCACATTTGTAGGAAACTGTGAAAAAGAGCGAGAAGAATTAGATTTATTCAAACAGACCACGAGTTTGTGGTCTCATTTGAACTCTCCGGAAATCATGGCATCCATAATAAGTCCACTTTACGAACCTAATCAAGGAATAATATGGCCTTCTGTCGCTCCGATGAGTCTCGTACTCTGGGAAGGTAAGATAATCATGTTTATTTTTTATATTGACCACGTTTTCATTCAAATTCTATTTTCAGAACTGTATCTAAGATGGGTCATCGATTTCACTGAACAGAGACTTGTTTTAGAACGGATATCGAACATCAGAGAAAAAGACAAAGAACTCAGGAGCAAAGCTATGAAACTCCGCAAACAGCTGAGAGATTTGGTGAAAGAGATCAGAGATCTTGAAAAAAAGGGTGACATTCAATTCCCTCGTCAGCTTCTCACTGCCACCACACAAGAAGAAATCCAAAATATGACCGATTCCATTGAAGTTTTATCTGTTAACAAATAAAATATTGTACGAAGTCACCGCTATTCGTTTGAGCTTAGTCGCTATATATTCTTGCACAGATAGTTGTGAGGAAGTCATAGAATTTTTTCATAGTGATATTCAAGCGACACTTACGACAATAGTTAGTATTAACTAGACGGTTATTTTTCGAACATGTCTTTAGTACGTCCCTTACTCGCGAGCGTATGACAATTTCAAATGACTTTTAGTAATTTACAAACGACTATTGGATCGTTCCTTTGTAGTAGTGTTGAAGACACTTTTTCTCATCAACCGACGCTAAATTTATCCGATAGTCGATAACATTTTCATATAACGTGTACTACACAAGACTGCATTCATATTATTTATACTGTAGACGAATGTGTTGTCGTTTTTACTTTTTTTTTTTATAACTATTAGGATTTTTCTTTTTTTTTTTTGGAAATCTATGATTTAATCAATGATTTCATATTAATAATGAAAATTTTCTTATGAAAATATTATAATGATGCTATAAAGCGAGAATCTCTGTAGTTGAACATGACTCGAATTTAATTGCATTTCTACTGACTTATTTTTTCTTTTTTCGAAAAAAAAAACTTATTTAGTTTACATACGAAGTTAGATTCATTAGTTCTGTGTATCATAGTTAGAATTTTTCATAGAAAATCAATAAAGAATGAATATTTCACTTATTGTTAGATTCTTCGATTGTATAGACTTCAAATATTTGTATAACACAAAATACAGCTTTGTTCAATACTATGCATGTAAAATTAAAACGTTGAATTCGTCAATTACTTATGATTAATTTGAACAGAATGTTTTAACCATAGAGGATTCCGTTTGCGTAAGATTTGATTTTAGTACGTAATGTTTTTTCATATCGGGAATAAATTGTCAATTAAACATGCAATTATTTGGATATTGAATCAAAATCTTAAAATACGTGTTCAAGATTCTATTTAAATTCACTCACTTGTTATATTTATATTTATTCATATTGATACTTTTTTATCTTTGAAATTATCAATTTTATATTACAATTAAACATTCCGCTAATTAAGTTATATGTACTATATTAAGTTTATATTCAGTAAAACACTACTTCAATTAGTTTTTATTATAAAGTAAACCAAATGTTCAACATGTTTAAAAAATACTTAATTTTTTTTTAGTTTTTTTTTTTAATATAAAAGAATATTTCTAGTCATGATATATTAATGTGTGACAAAAATCACAATATATTTATAAGTGAATTAATATTTTTAAATACATAAAGATATTGTTATTTGTAAAAAGAAAATGATTCATATATGATTATTTTCTTTCTTATCTTTATTTTTTTATTTGTGTAAGTATTTTTTGATGTAAATCACTAAGATTATGACATTATTTATATTTGTATAACAATATCTATATCCCATAATTGAATACGTACACGATGATTTGACATTATGTATCAATTCAATTTTTTTTTTGTCTTATTAAAATGCAATGGCGCTATTCAAAAATACAATTGGACTCTTCATTTCAAATCTTTCTGTATTCCCGGTCGAACCTAACTGCATTTCAACAGAACAAAGATTCAACTTGCCTCTTACTGCAATCGGTTGGATAGTGCAAGCGCAATCCAGGTCGAGAAAGCTGAGTGAAAGTGCAACCGGCGAAAACGAAAACCAGATTGCCACCGATAAACCGAAAGATACTTCAATTATTATCAGCGAAATGCTCTCTCAGCTAGAGATGGTATCGGCATAAATGGGCATATTCTGTGGATACAGAATCTTAAATTTTCCCATGGATTGTGCTAAACCGTAGATGTAATTTCTAAAGCTCACCTCTTTGCACATGAGATGATAGGGTGACTGTTCTTTCAATTTGAATTCCCATTTTTTTTTTACGTTATTGTTGTATTAAAATATCTTAAGATATTCATATATGTATGTCGTGCATAATGTATGTTACAACTCCTCGGCTATGGTAAAATCTACTCTATTTAACGTTAACGTTGAAAATCCTATAAATTGTAATAATTGTGCTTAACATTTATTTTATGAAATCAATTTAAGAATCTTGCCGTTTTGTTAGTCATATATGTTTAAAATTCTTTTATAGTTTTTTAGTAGACTCCGATTAAGTATGATCAGTTAGGTCATGATAATGAATAACCAGTCACTTATTTTATTAGTTTCTTCAACATCGCTAAATGTTTTCTGAAAAAAAAAATGTAAATAGGTATTGATTTAAAAATTATATCGTTAAAATAATTTTCAATAAAGAATTGAAAATATTTTTTTATAATGAGGCTCCTAGTATGAATTATGCGTTTTAAAATAATAAAAAACACATGTTTTAGTGACATTTTTTCTCGTCGAAGTTTCACAATTTGAAAACAGATAGTCACCCTAAAAAAAGCGACCAATACAACTCTATATACAAGAACGACATCGAATACACGATTCCACGGCGAAATCGTGAGATTGGCCTTTTCAAACCTTTTCATACTCCAGATTAATCGTGGTGAGTTTACATCTGAAAATCACAATATAAATTACCCATAAAATCTTTCATAGACCTTAATTAACAATCGACCATTTGTAATAATCTCCTGTTAATAGAAATTTATGGTGCAATCATATTTTATTTAGAAACTGATTCAACTCGATTCTTGGTGGATTCAATTGAAATTTCATTGGAATCTTTTCCAAATAACAATTAACAAACCTCCCTTGCTACGATAGAAACTTATTGTTCGCTCAGTTTTTCAGTTCCGGAACTGATTCGTTCCTCGTTCATTGACTCGATACAATCATGTCTTCGTCCCCTGATGATGCACTCTTGAATGGAAACCGTGGACGACCTGTGGGAAGAATCCGAAGCAATTTCACGAAGGCAGTTGTGCGTGAAGCCTACACGTAGCGAAGGGCCGCGAATCGGTCGCGCATAACCTTTTCGTGAGAGAGTCTAGAAAATGTATAAACTCTCTGGTTTTGGTTAGATTTGTCATATTGAATATCTATCAATTATGTTCATATTGATTTTTATTGATGTACGAATAGATTTCCTAGTGAAAAATTTATAATTACTCGTGGTTGTATCAAAATCTGGAAATTTGACAAATTTTTAGACATATTACTTCTTTAACAAAAAAAAAAAATACAAATTGAGATTTAAAATATCAATCTGAACACTTCAGATTTTAGTATTAAATATAGGATAAGTCTTATAATAAAACTGTAGGTCGAAATTATAGATTATTCAGGGAGAAACAAAATGAAGCCTTTATATCTAGGTCTTCGAATCACTCATAAAAGGAAATTCTATCTCTGATACAATATTTATTCATTAGAAATGCTAATACGATGTCCTATCACTTGGTCTTATATTAAAATAATGATAGATTATGCAGGAGAATAAACAAAATTAACGCATTTGAACAGAACAAACGGAAATTCAAGCTCTTATGCGACATTTTTTTATTAGGTCATATTTTCTGGACACGTCTCAAATTTAAAATTTCGCGCAGTGTTGCCAACCCGAGAAATGGTTCAAGGCCGCCGATTTCCGATCGAGTTTCTCGCATTTGCATGAGACCGAGATGTAGGGCGTAGCCACTTTCGGCACTGCCTTCCGACCGGTCGAACTGAAAACAAAAAAGGAGGAAAAAAAATGGAAGAAAACAACAATAAAAGTAAAAAAGGCGGCCATCGTGGATAAACTGGTTATGCGCGCGCGAATGAACTATGTATCCGTTGTCGATCGCGGCCCGGCTATGATCTATGCTCGATCGTTACGCAACGAAGCCATATTCAAGATGGCCGACAGACATTTATCATCGTTTGTTTATTAATAATTTGTATAAATAAAAATTAATATGTGCTTTATGGACTCTTTAACAGTTTATCCTATAGCGATGACTTTTGTTAATGTGTGAGATCGTTTTTACATCTTGACATTGTACAATTTACAATTTAAACGATTTGTAACGTCACAGAAACTAATATAAATTAAAATTGCTGTATGTTCCTCATGCATTCATTTAACTTTCCAGAATTATTGTATGCACATCTGAAAAGGTTTCTGCATACATCCAAAATAATTCAAACGTACCTATACATTGCAGATTGTCAAATTCTTACGGAATTCTAACGAATCGTGAGTTCACTGCCATCATTTAAAATCGATCAGCATCAAAGAGTTTGCGTCACTGTCAGAATTTGTCGGATCATTTTTTTTTCTCGATGATTGGATCATTTCTGAGATTTTCGCCACATCCGGCGATGAGCTGGCCTTCGTTTTCGCAGGTAAAAAAGATGACGGGCATATTTTTCGGATTTCCCGCCAAATTTGAAACGTCGCGCATCAACGGCGCGAAACTCGACCATCGCCGATTTCGTTTCGCACTCTTTCATTTTAACCATCCGATACAAAACCATTGTGCATGCCGTGTAGGGCTTTAATGTTAGAGGAACTGGATTCAAATCTTATCGAATTACTCGACTATTTTTTTTCTTTCAAATATTTAATTCGGCTTAACTTTTTACGAAACAGTTCCTAAAAATGGACCCCTGACTTGTCTGTGTCGATTGAATTCGATCCATTTAACACGTGCTTATTACTTTTCAAAATTCTTATCCGTAGTGGCTTCTTATTCACTTTTTAATAAACGATTAATTAAGAAATTTAAAAATGTGGGTAGCAATACCTGTAACAATATATATATTTCATTTATTTTGAATATTTATATTCAAATTAACCGAAAGTTGTGCACCGCTGGCTCGTATAATTTTTACCTGCTCGCTCACCTTCCCCGTACAATGTCTATCCGAATCAGAATCTCGATTCTGAAACGTGCAGAAAAAAATTAACAATTCGTTCGAATTCTTCGAGAGAATTTTAGTTTTCGAAAAATATAGTTATATACGAATGACGATTTTCGATTGAATTTTCGTTATGGAAAAAATAATGCGGTACGATTCCGTAATATGCACGTCACGAACAATGCACTCGTGCACTCGTTGATCATTACGTATCTGTGTTATTACATACAATAAAAAAGATAACTGAATTATAATAGTGTGTGCAGGGACGGTTTTGATATTTCACATGAAGGGGGCCTTTTTTTTATTTCGAATCAAAAAAAATTAAGTTAATTTACCTACACCAGTGGAATTACATAATCGAGGACACTTTTCGTAAATTTGAAATTTTTTCAATATATTTTCACTTAATGGGATTACTTATAGATTCTTTTATATTTAAAAAAAATAAAAAGTATGGTTGTTAAAGTCGCTTTTTGTACCAAAACTTGGAATGTTTTACGGAGGAATGTAGCATTTATCAAATTCGTGAAGTGTTCACAATTAATTACACCAGTGTACAAATTATTTAAATCAAAATATTATAAATAGTCTAATATTTTTTCATAATTTTTGAAAATTCTAATAAAATCATATAAGAAAACGTAAATGAATTGATTAAATTAACCCCCCTTTCGACGTCCCTGAATATAAATTAATATATACAGCATCGGTTTGTTGATCACTAATGCACATGTAACTTATGACAGTTTTACATTTGATAAATTAATTCATAGAAAAATATTGAGATCTTTCCAGTTATACAACAGCCAGTCATTCATTGACATATTTTCATCAATAATTGGATTGGGTTATAGATTTTGTATTTGATAAATTATTTTTCACAGCAGATTAGAGCTCATGAGAAATTTTAATACGTGTAATGGCACGTGTAAAATTTGAAAGAACCAAAATTCATTTAAAAAACAAAAATTTTTGAATTTGCAATATTCGTTTTTTTTCATAATATTACATTGAGGTAATTTAATGTACACGATGAAGGTCGATGAAGTAATGCGGTTTAATGACTATTTTTTATTACAATTACACAATTCCGCGGTTACGTTTCAGCTGTGAATTTTTCAATTTTCAACAAAACCTATTTCGATTTACATTATAGCAAATATCTGTATAAATAACAAAAATGTATTCGTTTGTAAGTGCCTCGTACACTCCTTTGCCACTTAACTCATCGCAACGAAACTTTCCAGAATAACCAAATGCAAATATTAGAAAATTTCTGTGTCATTACATTATCATTTATCAATCTACAGGATTATTAACATTTTTTCGCAGTAACTCAGCCATATTAAACACATTAAGCTCGACCTATACACACGACATAATTCGACATATATTTTGTGTTATAACTTCTACACAACAGTTTATAATCAGCTTAGAGTCCATAGAGTCTCGAGTAATGCCAGGTGACAGAAGCTGGTATTATTTAGTATGAAAAAAATCGCGATTTATCGGCTACTTTTATTCGAAGCGATTTTGAATACGTAACCGGTGACGCGACTCGGATTGACGATTTCTACGTCACGTGTTATTGAACTTTGACAATGAACAGAAGTTTCGCACGACAGGTTTTTCGAACTCTCGAATAATATTTGCAAAACTAGTCTTGTAAGCGAGGTGTGTTCACACCATACGCTCTTTTGAAAAACCACAATCGAACGCTTTTGAATAATTCCGATACGATTTGTATTTTTTTTTGGACTTTCGTTGAATAGTTTGATGAAAATCTACATACTTCTTTTTCATCAGATGCATTTTGTATAAATTAAATATTTAATATTATTTGTATTAATAAAAGGTTGGGAATGTCTGAACACTCAAACGTCAAACCGTTCATCAGCAACGTCACTAGATTTATGGACATTGAGAATTGTGAATGTGAAAGTTATCGTATCTGGTTTTCAAAAATGTATCTTGTATGTAAAATTTAGATTTATTCGTGTAATTTCAGTTATATGAATCGGTGAACTACTGTACCTTCGTTTGAATCGATGAAGGATATTGATATATTTATTTGAAAATATTTATACTAAATTTAATTATATAAAATGAATACAAATCTGTTTATAATAACGCTATTGCACAATTAGCCGAGTTACGCGAATTCGCATTTGTGCGTTGGCACCATTGATAGCAGCGTCGCCATTTTAAAAGATTCGTTATGAGAATGAATTATTTTATTAATTTTTCTCACGGAAAACAAACAAGATATTCTTTTTATTTTGTGTAATTAAGTGTAAATTAATGTAACGGTATGAATTTTATGAAAAAAACGCAAAACTTTTGTTCGAAATTACAAAATTTTCTCGAATGTTCCGCAGTTCTACTGAACTCACCTATCATTAGGGTTCACCGAAGAACGTGAGAGAATCCTCAGGTATAGATAAATTACTACAGAGTGTCCCGAAAATAAATAAATAAATATTTTATTTCGATTCAGAACGTAACAAGTCCATTTGATATTCAAAAGCTTATTTAAATTGGAATTAATTGAAATAAATTATGATTGATTAAGATATTTAAAAAAAAAAAACTAAGGAACGAAATATTTAAATACGCTAATTTTATGTTTAGCATAATTCAAAACATACCTGAAAATACAAATAGGTATACATCAACAAAAGCTGATTAAATATTTAACTCGATATTCTTAACATCACAATTTCATAGAAAGTTTAAAAAAAATATATTTTTGTTTCTTTTATTTGTCGCGAATGAAATGTTTAAAACATTTAATCATTGTATATGTACGTGTTAATATATGTAGTATTTTCCTTATGGTAACGATATAAATTCTCAGAATAAAATTGTTCATAAGAAACGAACAAAAATCACAAAAAAAAAAGTGAGTTACATACTCATGCAATGGAAGAAAAACTATTTTAGGTTCTATTTTTTACAGGTTTACATTATCTAAAAATGTAATTTTCCTTTTTTTTTTCAAATTATTAAAATTCAAAATAAGCAGCCCCGTTGCTAATCTCTTTTTCTTACACCCTCAAGACATCCCTTTCTAATAATCCTAATTTCTTCAATATAAAATGAGTCATTCTTGATACAAATCGTGAGAAAGTGTCAAAAATGACAAACAACCGACACTAATTCATAAGCAATATCACAATTTAGCCCTCCATTACGATAAAGGTGTAAGTCCAAAATTAAAAGAAAATGGCAACCTTATTTTTTCATTTTTATTGAGGAAAACTATCATGTCATATTTGAAATTTTAATAATTTCGCGAAAGCAAAAATAAAGGCCAAAACACACTTGTCTAAAAAGAGATGAACATACGTTCAATTTTTGTGTGATTCAATTCTCTTCCCTACTCTGAAAATTAAATATGTTGCTTCGTTTTTGACGTCTCAGACTAATACATACGTAGATCTTCAAAGATGATCAGATAAACTTCGTGCTAAATCATTCACAGGTAGACCTCACAATAATTTCAATTCGATTTTATTTTTTCAAATTGAGCACCTAATAAAATTAAATATCTGGTAATGAATTAAGACGGACTTACACCATTGTAACAATCGACAACCGCGGGGTCATTTCGTATGCGCTGTGCACGAATTCGTTCACGTTTAGTGAACACCGTGTACATTATATACGAAATTACCGTAGAGTCAGTTCCCCCACTGACAATAATGATGATGGTGATGGTGATGATGATGATGATGATGGTGATGATGCCGTTTCGCTCGATTCCATGACCGTGAACTTGGGAAGACAGGGACGGACCTAGGGGGGTTTTTTACGTGAATTATTGCTGTCCTTGTCGTTGGCCTTCGATAGTACATTCGAAAGAATGAAATAATAATATATTATGTTGTGTACCGATCAGGTGTGCTTAACAAGTAGCAGGTAACTGTCGGATAAACCTTGGTTTTTCGTTTGCGAATCAAATCAAATTCGCATTTTGGTGCTAATTCGTGTTTAGATCTGGAGTGTGATTGCATTAGAAATTTTTTTTTTTCGTATAAAAAGTGAATTTTGAACGTTCAATCGTTAGTTATACAATTCAAGTGTTAGTTATGTATTCGCCTGTATAATTTTTATCGCTTAAGACAGTTATTATCACTAATTCGTTCACATTCCGTAGAAATTTAAAATCAATTACCACTTTTCGATTGGTCTTTTCATTGATTTAGTAAACCAACCACAGTTACAGTCAATCCTTTAACTACGAACTGTTAAAATACGTCTCTGTTCCGCGAATTTTCGACAATTTATAGTTGAAGGATTGACTGTAACTCTCTTGATAATCAATTAAAGCAGTGAAAATATCGACCCTAAATGATTTCATTTTATTTGCGTTAAAAAAAACTATTAAAAGATTTAAAAAGAAATATATTTTACTACTATTATTAATATATGAATATAAAACAATAGATTACATCTTACAGATTTCCTCGAATCACTTTCAAAACGATTACATCAATATATTTATTCAAACGAACCGACACATAAATTACAATGCGCTTTTCATAATTACTAGTTACTTTCGCATAACGCCAACTTTGCATGACCTTTACATGAGAATGTACTCGTATATTCCTTTCGTTGGAATTATTTTGAGTACAACTACTTTCTGATCGAATCAACAGTCCGGTAAAACGTGAAAAATCTAAGCTAATTTGACATTTTCGAATAAAAGGTTGATTATTTCTGCTCGAGAGCGTAGTATGAAATTATTTACCTGGTCGACTCACAACAATCATCTAAAGAAGATTGCTTTGTGGAGATTTGTTCGTGTTTCGTCAACATGCTATCATCATTATTCGAACGAAAAAATATGTACAGACAAACATAAGATGAAAGAAAATTTAAAATTTTCAAGTCTAGAATTTATTTTTCAATTTTAAAAAAGTGTCGCATTATTTTGAGTTCAAATAATCAACTTAGAAATCAATTAACGCTCGCCAATTTCTTCCTCATTCAAGTATTTTGAATAAATAAATGAGGACTCAAAAAGTCAAAGTGTATAAGTGTACTTGAGCAAATCTTATGAAAGCCACGTTTAAATATATCTATTAAAATTTAAGAAATATTGAAAATTTGTTATGAGAATTAACAATTATTAGTTCACTTAACAAATATACACTTGTGAAATCAATTGTGGATACTTTATTGCATTAAAAATTTAAAGTAAATGGAATTTTATAATACTTACAATTAGTTTCTTTTATATTTTAAAGAATGTAAAATAATGTTTCTTAATATTTATCTTCACATTTTTAAGAATATATTAAATTTAATGAAAATTCATTAAATCTATGAAAAGCGTCAAGAAGTGTATGTTAACACATTTCATAAAACTGTTCATATTCTATTCAAAATAAACGAATAGACACATTCGGATACGATCGCACTTTTACCCCTCGGCTTCTAGGGTTCTCGAATAAAAAGTAAATTTCAAAAAATAAAAAAAAAATACAATACAAACGTAGAAACCCTTCAACAACAATCAGCGCAATTTGCGGTGAGGAGTTTGCAAAACTCGTTCGACATCTCGGAGCAGTATTGCAAATTGTGATGTTGAGGATCTCATCGTCGGTTATGTGTGTATTTCAAAAGTGCACATACATATATTATATGTATATGAAGCCGTAACGAACCTTTTTTGAGTTTATTTTTCAATGTTGCGATCGTAATCTGATTTCCTGTCCTGTGACCCCTTTTAATTGGACTCACAGAAGGGTTCATGTGAATCGTTCGCTGGACTCGAGTGCAGTTTTATAAATAACGTATTATGATCTATTTTAACATCGGGAATCTTTTATGAGATGAATTATAACATAACCTAAATCGATATAGACTTAATAGCTTTAATATAACTCGTTCACGTATGGATAAATTTAAGTTTTCAATCGAGGATGGCTTTGGAAGAAGATGGAAAGGAAAAGTTTTAAGTGTTAATTTAAATTAATTAAATTTTTGTTCTATACATAGATTGAAATTTGTCATTGTATGATTGCAGCACTAATCGAATAGATATGAAGATAATTTTAATTTTCTTTAGAAAAAGTTAAAATATTTCTTTTAATTTCAATCTATGCTTGATTAAGAAACTTTCAAGAGAAAAAAAAGTAAGTATTATCCAATGTTCAGCCTTTCATTGATAGCAATTTATTCTATGTATGATTGTAGTTATAATCAGATAGATACGAAGATAATGTTGCTTTCTTCCAGAAAAAGTTAATATGCCTCCGCTGAACTCATTTTGACCCAACTTAAACTTAACCTAGAAGTCTTCACATGGATAAATTCGACTCTCCAAAACACGAATTCAATTCAAATCGTACAAAAGCATTAGTAGGTTCATACAATTCACGCAGGTGATTCCCAGAAGAAAAGTAGACGTCGGAATGAAAACCCGAAAAAAGATTAATTGCCCTTTTCTGTGAGAAGAGAAATGCATCCGACCACATCAAGGTAACATCCAAATGGATTCGGTCATCAGTTCATCACAAAAATATAATATCATACGAAGATCCTAGAAGCCAAGAGGTCTAAGCGATGGGTTCGAATCGCCGGAATCGAGTTCTTACGCGAAATTTGTTCAAGAACTCAATTCCGGTGATTTAAATCTGTCACATACACCCCTTGGTTTCTAGGGTCTTCGTGTGTGTGTGGCGTAGTCGAGAGGCCTTTGTCTAGGTAACGAGCGCTGATGATGATGATGGTAAGAGAAGTCGGACGAAAAAATCTTCGTTAATAAAGCGTTCAAATTTTCGGTATTTAATGTGAAAAGAATGATAGAGATGAAAAAATATGAATAAAGTATGTAACTTTGCTCGAAACTATGGATTTTCACTTCTTCAATCCTAGTGCACATTTGAGTTTAACACTCGTTTTCTCAACTCTATTATAATTATTATAGAATTTTGTAGATTAAAATAAAATTGATCAAATTTTAGATAAGTTTTTATTCATAAAATTAATTTACAGGTGCAACATAAACATTGTATACTCGACGCAAATTTATGCATAAAAGCTACGATAAAAGTTCCGCTACCATTTTTTCCCACAAACGTATAAATGTATTACGAATATTTAAAAACATTATATGCGTAATAAACGAACCCACAATACACAATAATAATTAGCAATTGAAATAATAATTAAAAAAAATTATATAACAATAGTCTCAAAGAAGAGTTTTTCTATAGATAGAAATTCAAACAATGAAGACAGAGTTGTGTTCAATTTGTGTTTTCTGTTAAAAATAATTTTGCCAGTTTAAATTTTAAGTTCAAATTAATTAATGTTGCATTAACTTTATAAATAATTAAAGGTATTTATGGGTGTTCAAATTTTTATGTTAGAAAGGTTAAATTAGATTTTTTTAGATTCTCAAATGTCTTTTTTCATCAGAAAAGGTTTTGTCAAGTAAAACAGGGACTCTTACTCAATAGTATGTATAATCAATTTTCACTTAATAAATTAAAGAAATCACAATTTCACTAATGAAATAATTCCTTCACTGAAAATCACAGTTGTAAATACGTAAAATAATGAAGAAGTAATTTTGAAAAGCAAGTATGTCAGTATAAATATGTTTGAATCGAATCAGTAACATTGGAATTTTGCAGTATCGAAACGTGAAGTTTGTATAATATTTTTTGCACGTGTCTTCGAATATCACGCGATTTTTCGCAAGTTCGTTAACCTCCTAGCTCTTTTATATTACACCACAAAGACGATGGTGGTTCTCCATCATGATGATGATGATGATGAAGCCGAGAACGCCAATGTACAACAGGTACAATGGATTTTTTCATTTATTTATTCCGGAACACGACCGAGTACTCGAATATTCCTATTTATTTTGGACACACTTAACTCTGGAAAGTTTCATTGCGATAAAATTACCTGTTATGGAGTCTATAAAGCACAAATACAAGTGAATTTTCATTTACATATATGGATGATTTTTAAATTGTAAAGGTGGTTTTTTTTAAATCTTACTTGTATGTGGAATTCTTCTACTTTCGCTGATGATGGTGAATTTGCATTTGCACGTTTAGAAATTGTAATTTTTTTCGCTTGACAGATTTTTGAAAATATTTTTCGATTTTCTTCCTGTTCGAATTCGTCGAGCGAAAGTATAATAATTCGTTAAATCGTTAAAACTGCTAATCGTTCACTAGAAAAACGAGTTTTTTCGCATAGTGAGTACACGATTTTTGTTAGTGTTCTGAGAAAATAATTAACAAGTATTTCGAAAATGTGACGTCACTTTTCGTTTCATCTTAATTGATGAAAAATGCATACATTTAAGTATGTACACACTAATTATTTTCACATACATGGTTACCTAATGAAGAATTTGTACTCACGAGTAATCAATCCGTTGAATATTAACACACCTGGTTATAAAAAAAATACAGATTTTTTTATAAGTAATATGAGTATCAGCATTGCTATGCTGATTTATTATATGGTAAATTTATTTAACAATCGATAGTGTAGTAGTATAAAACATTTGTGCAAGCCGCGTCGCGTCAGGTTTCAGTGTTCTCATGAAGCTGAGTTGAACTCATATCGTTTTTTCTCAAATATTCGATTCGAAAAAAGTGATAATTCAATCATACCTTTATACATTTTAGTTCCATCTTTCGTACACCGATAATTCTACGATTCAATTTTCGACTCAAGTCTCCCTACACGTGCGCTAAAAATGGTATGTGTTCGCCGTAATACATATAGTTGCGTGTATGAATAATTATCCTATGATCGTCGGAGCAGTCCATGGAAAAAGGTCATTATACTTGGTGGTTGTCCGCTCCGAGGCCCCCCAAGGACATGAGCCACATTCCACCACGGACAACTCCTCAACAACAACACCACGATCGCCACAAGGAGCGAGGAACATCCTGGGAATCCTAGGGCCATCCTTCGAATCCGAAGCAGGTGCAACAATACAAATCAAGCACTGAAAAATCTAACCTAACCCAGTTGAGGTGATTTTTGATGCCATTCTTGATTTAATTTGGAGAAATTTTCAATACAGTGGAATTAATCGTTCATACTTTGGTGTACTTTTCTTTTGGTGTATGTAGATTATTTCATACTAGCGATCAACCCGTTTATCTATCAACGCAGTATTGGAGCGTTACATGGAAACACAGAAAGACAGACACATAACACACTCACAGATGATTTTACGAAAAAATGGAAATATGTCGAATTTATGATAAGTGCCCACGATCAATTTCATCAGTGAAAGCGAAAAGATTATTTCAACGAAATTTGTAGTCATCTCTGAATGTAAGTCCTAGTGTAATTTAAAAATGTTTCGAATACTATCTCTAAAGTAAGACCTAGCGGAAAAATGACAACAATCGATCTTATTGCATTGTATCTTGTCAGTTAATTATTATAATTTGTTCGTAATTGAATATGAATTTGCTGAAACATCAGTAAAACATATTTTTTAAAAATTAAAATTTCTACAATACATATTCTTTTCAAATTCGACATTTTTTATGAATCACACATATAACAGGGGTGAGTGTACCCGCATATTATTTAATTTCTAGAAATCATCCCCTTAGCGATTCGTTCAATCATCATATTACTGACTATGCAGGTTCGATCGATACCATGAAAAATCATTTGCTTGTAAATTAGTCATTCGCCGATGTATTTCACCATCATTAACCGTTATTTATCGAATAGATATGACTTCCTTCATAAAAAAATACATATTTGAAAGAACACAAAATATTCTAGATCTTGGAATATTCTACAATATACGAAACCTATCTTCGGACATTTTATTATTTATACGAGTTTGAGTACATTCTCGTGTACCTCACCTTCGAGCATTTACCTTTATCTTCTCAAATATGACGAAAAAAATTTTTACCTGGCCACTATACTAATTAAAATGGACATTTTTTTTCAGACATTCTACAAATGCGTTCGACAAAAGGGCTTTTAGAAATAAAAGCGTTTTCAGAAAAGCCAAATCCTCTCTTTGTTTGAACGTTTCACTAGAACCATTCAAACTTTGTAAGGTGAGTTATTATATTGCAAATGGTCTTCAATTTGTAAAGATTTTCACCTGTAAATAGTTGGAATTTCTATTTGGGCATGTTATTATTTCATACTAGAGTGCAAAGGGTTATTTATTTTCGATAAATATAAATATGTACTAAGCAAAAGTTCGTTATTAGCTTAAAGTCAATAGAATCTCGACTGTCGATAAAATTTACTAGAAACATAAATATTTGTAAAATCGGTCATATGTCTGTGTGGCTTTGATCAAATCCGCTTAACGTTTCGTTCGAAGTTCAATCGATATTCAGTATAAATACTGATCGTTTTGCTTTTGAATGGTCAGTACTCGAAAATATTCGTATGTGTGTTGAATAAGTGCATTTATGTTTCGTTTTATGGCGAATTGATTGCGTTTTCAGCGAATGCGGGTCGCGTGCACAACGACGAAAAGATAAGGGCAAATAAGGGCAAAATCGATAAATTAATTTATCTACCAACAGTAAAATGTTCCCATGGATTTGATATTTTCAATGTTTTAGAATATATCTGAAATTTTATTAATTTTTCAAACGAATTTAAATAAGTTCTTGTAATTTATTTTTAGTATGAATTATAATATAAATTATAGACGTTTCTATACATTGTATGTATCAACTTGTCGAATGGATGAGGATAAAATAAATAACGATCGTCTTATAATTTGTGTTGAATAAACACGTAACGGGAAAAGTTAAAGAAAATATTCGATACAATATGAGATGATTGTGAATAGAGAAATATTGAGAATGTATAATGTAAAAGTTAATTATTCATAAATTGTGCATTGATTAAGGAAAAAAGCATATTTCCTTAAGATGAGTCAATTGAGAAATCGAAAGTGAAACTCGAGTGAATCATTTCAATTATCTCGAAAGCGATCCTTGTAATGAACATATCCGATTGTGATAATTTAAATGTCAGAACGAAATTTAACATCAATGAATGATTGTTTCATGAGACGAGAAAAGTTTCAAGCTTGAACATTCGTTTCATAAACAATATTTCAAAATGAACTGATTGTGAGTTTTATATCTTAACGAAAATTGAAAATTCGAAAAAGATAAACATCACCATTATTCAATTGTTTCATAACAATTTAAAAGAAAAGTTCTATTTAATTATATTTTGCTCTTCCTCTGAAATTGAATAAACTCTATCAATTGAATTGTAACAAGAATATGATCTACGTTGACAAATGCTTTATTGTAAGATTAATCAATGTCAGGTGTGTTTCATCATCATCTAATACCATATTTATATTCTGCTATTGTTCGCGCTGTTATTACCTCTCTTACTCTGATGTTTGTATATAATCCTCTCACATACAGAGAAAGAGCTAGATACGGGCAACGAAAGATTAATTTACATGCTGCCGCTGCAACTCGCTTCATCGTTCTCGCCCTATTATTTTTTCGCTTAAGTGAGAAAGGAATAGATGCAAACATCAGAAGAGACAACGGCAGCATGTAAACAAGCCTTTTCAGACCACTTCAACTTGCTACGAACCGACTTTAAATGATATGTCCTCCAGCATCAACATTTTCAACATCTCATTGACCATTATCTCCTTTCATATTTTCAACCATCCATCTCGCTCTTTCCCTTTTATCGCGAATGTGAGATAGGGACAGAAACGAAAGAGAACACCAGCAACAACATCATCAACGGCAGTGGCAGCATGTAATCGAGCCTCTTCAGACCACGCATCGACTTCTGACGACACCTCCTCCAGTTTCAGCATCAGCATTGGTAATATCTCGCATTTTAAAGCTCCAATTTGCGTACCGCGACAAGTAGCAAAAGGCACGCTGCATGCTACGTGCCTTTTGCTGCTCAACATGTAATCGAGCCCCTTCAGACGACGCACTGACTTCCGACGACACCTCCTCCGGCTTCAGCACCAGCATCGGCAACGTCTCGCGTTTTAATTGTTTCAATTGAAGGAAGGAACGCGAGTGCGTACGTATCCGCCGGCGGGCAATTTGCTTGCGGTCTTGCGGCGAAAATACGTCCCCCTTTTCCCCCCACCGGCATTATAATGCGAGTAATTGGCAGAAGGAATTCTCATCGCACGAGATGCCCTGCCTCGCATCGGCCATAATTATGGACGTAACCTTCGCCAGGGTTGCTGACTGCCCAGGTTCAAAGACACGCTGCTCGGGAGACACATCTCGGGAGGTGAAGTTTTCACCAATGTATGAAGAATGTCCCCATTGAAGAACGCTGGTGGATTTGTGTTCGATAATCTTTAAGTGATGCGAAGAGAGGTCATGTGGAATATCATCAGGTTTTCAATATGAATCTATTGATATTTTCTTTGAGGACTTTACGGTCATAGAAGTGGATAGAAGAAAATGGTCAAGGGATTGATTTTTCAGCTGATTCATCTTTGATATGACTACTGAATTTCACAAAGGCTACAAGTGACTTTTTTTATCGATTCTGAATCATATATGACGATTGAAAAGGCCAAGGGGTACAAATGACTGCGGTGATTTCGAGAAAAGCGCGTTCAAAGTTGACCATGTACCTACATGTATTAGGAGGAGGTCGACTGATTCGATGATATATTGAGGCACATATTCCGAATTCGTTTATATCTTTTTGCCACCAAATAAATGAGCGTGCATAGAAGCCGTTTTTGTGCATAACTCAATATCGATAAAAAAATGTCATTTGTAGCCTTTGTTAAATTCAGTCGTCAAATAGAATTGAATAAATGATAAACTACAGTAGAAATTTTATGACATATTTAAATCTGTAAATGTGTTCTCAGAGTTCTTCAATAATTCCTGCAATAAAACGCATTTTCAACACCGTCACAAAACGAACAAATCAAACGTTGATAAAGCCGTTAAATGGCAGAAGTTTATTTACTTCTTCCGGTGTAATCTGAGAGCAGTCCAGATTCTTCTCAGTTTCCCAGGAATTTTCGATTAATTAAACGCAATTAAGTACAATATATTCAATCGAAAATTCCATTTATTCAACGTGCCTGAGAAAAAATGTATTTCAACGATCAGAACATACACTAGTGTAATCAATTATGGACAAATTTCATAAACATTTATCATAATATCGATCTGTCTAGTGAATCATTAAATTTTATCAAATTCACTTAAGTCATATTTTGAAAATTATACACTCATATCATTTTGGCAATAAAATTTTGATTTCTCAGATTTAAATACTGATCGTTTAATGAAAAAAAAAATGGAGTACATCCGCAAGGAATGGTGATTTGTTTGCGATGAGTCCAAGTCACTGCTGGCAGATAATTTCTGTCAATTGACATCAATAAAACGTATACAGTACTCTCTTCTTATCTGCCATTCACGACAAGAATGCCGATATTAAACTATTATTATGTGCTCATTCCTCATTGCTACGGTATAATGTACTAGGAGTATAGCAAAGACTCCTAGACAAAAAATCTTCACAAACTCACGAAATCGATCATTTCCGAGAGTAGATCTTCTCGATCGTGATCCAGAGCAGATCTTCGACTTCGACGAACCGTTTCGACGAAGTTTTTTCTCGATTTTCGAGTTTTTTGTGTCCATTTCTGTTTGCTCGGCCAAGCGGAAAATCAAACGTATCCAACTGCTGTATAAAGTATCCGTTCGAAGAAAAGTGATTAGACTGCATCCGAGAATTATAATTGATCAATACAGGAGTCAAATATCAATTGAGTTCTAGGGACACTTAATCTCCTATTTCTCAATTTATATTATTTCCAATTGGCAGCACTGATAATCCATTCAAGTAGTAAATGTAGGTATTGAAAAAGGCAAAAAAAGGATGGATCAAGTATCCCTCTCCTTCCTCATTTGTGAAAATAAATCCTTATTCAATTAATATTAAGCGTAGAAATGTATCATTTAAATGTGTGTTATGTTGTAATTGCCTATAATAACTCAACTAACTTATGTTTTCTTGATGACTTATTCAATCAGTAATTAGTAACTGAGCTCATGAAATGAAAATAATGTGTAATTGTTTCAGTGAAATTATTATTGTCATATAACGGCTTAAGATATAATTTTTATTAGTGAATTCGTGATTTCAACTTGCTGAAATGTAGATAATATAGGGATTTTGTATTTAATAAAATAAATATATTTTTCATAAATTAAATTAATTTTATTGACAATCAAATTTACATAATTATAATAGGGTAAAATGAGGTAAGTGCGGCTCACATCAATATCTTAAAAATCAACAATTATTGATGAAAGCCACATTAGGCTAATGAGCCGCACTTATCCCAATTGACATTATTTGATATCACAAATCACAATGTAGTTTAGACATGAAATCATTATTAACCTTTTCGTACCTGACATTTTATCTACATAATTGTGAAAATAAAATTTTAATTTTAATTCAAAACTGGGACTATGCATAGATTATTTCCATGTAAATCGTTAAAAATGAGACCTATAATGATGAAGTAATAAGGATTCAATTGAAATCCAAGAAAGTCCAATCCAACTGAGACCAATCATCGCATCTAGAATCAACGCCTATCCACTAACGTAATAGCCTCGGATCGAAAAAACGAAGAGTAGGAAACGGAAGCCGGGGCAAAAACTCGCCTCCACCGTTGCCCAATAGGGTCTGATGCTGCTCCAGCTCTTCAGAGTCTTTCTTTGTTGCCTCGCGAAGGTTGTCGACCTCATTCAGAACAGTTCCAGTTTCCATCTCGCCACGATTCGTTACATAGAGCAGCGCGATGGTGAGGTTCAACGCTTCGGAAACGCGATGGTGTAATTTGAAAAGGAGGCAACAACCACAAAAAAGCCGTGGATAAAGAAGTGGAGGAGTACGTGCACCATTTTCTGTTCAGCTTTTTGTTCGGTTTTGGGCATTGGCGACAGAATGGTCCCGAGTTGATGGTGATTGATGGTCTCTCGTGACTGGGGATGTCGACTTGTGGTGATTAGAAGGAATCTGGTGCGATCTCCTTCTGATTATTGTGGTTGAAGGAGTGGATTTTTCGTATTTGAACATTTTTAACAATTTTAAATTAATTTTGTTAGGGAATTAGTAAATTTCGAGTTGGAATAGAGTGGTTAGATTTAATGGTGATGAGATAGGTTCTTGTCGATTGAAGGAATTGATATTTTAGCACCGCCACATTTGTATGAAAACTAGTTTTTGATTGAGTTGGAACTGTTATTGACAATATTAGCAATGTTGATTTGTCTCGTAGTGTAATATGATCTTGTTATTTTTGATTAGTATTGTTGAAAGAATATGTAGACCATATTTATTTGAGCATCGATTAGTCAATGTCACTTGCATTAGAATTTGTTGACTTGAGATAGAAGTTGAGATAATGGAGCATGTAAAATTAGAAAAACTAATGGAATAAGAGCAGATATCGAATTTGATTTAAAAAAAAATACTATGATACTGCCTTTACAATCGTGACGTAGCTAATTACTCAGATTACACGTGTCTCTAATTCGCAACGAACTTGACCGTTGCAGAACACCAGAAAAGCCTTGAACTCACAACAACAACAACAACGAAAGAGAAGAAGACGAGTGGTCTTTTTCACCTCAACTTCTTTTGACTCCGCGGTACATACTTTTTTTTTCATTTCGGACTCAGTCGAATCTATTTATTATATTTTTTTTCCATCTCGTCACGTGACTAACAAAGAAAATCGTCCAAAATTCGAGATGAGGAACCTTCGGTCGTTGCACTGTTGAATTTCAGTGCTACGGATTCGGTGCGAAATCAGTGCAATTCGAAGAAGTTCAGGAATCGTTGGGGTGTTGTAACGAAATTTTAGTGAAATAATTCGAAAATAAATTGTTGTAATAGCATTTAACGATAAATTTGTATGAAGAAACTAATTAACTATAATTTAATGCCGTAATCATTTATTTTTCAGAGTTAAATTGCATGCTTATGTAAATCTCAAATATAGGAGATAGTATATATTGTATAAATTTATCATGAAATTTTACGATATTAGAGTAAAATGAAATTTTAACGACTCATTATTATCGACAATTAAAACGTCGTATATTTTTTTTGGATCGATTCGTTATAATCCTCGAGGAAAATTTACCAATAACGTGGGAAAGAAATTTCATGATTTTAGTAAAACATATTAAAAATACAGTTTACAAAAAGCAGTTCAAAAACCATTAAGATGTTAAAAAGAGTTAGACTCAATCTTTCAATTGCAAAGTTTTTTTCCTTATAGAATTTTGTAGTTCTTAAAGATAACCGATTATGACACAAGATTGAATAATCGGACCTTTCTTATTATTTTCTAATCGATTGTTATTTCATAGTTAACTCTAGTGAGGTATTCGAAAAGATAAGTTATTATCCAACGATTGAAATAATGCCCGAACTTTCAAGTGTTAGTTACTCACTTCGAGTATTAATCGATGTTTTCTCCCTTTTCTTGTCGTTAATGACAGTTCTTATCGCTAATACGTTTAAATTCTAGAGAAAAACGAAACATTAACTAACACTCGAGTCGACTAACTGACGATTTAAAGTTCAGGCTTAAACGTTTCACAGGGAAGACAATAAATAATACGAAAATCCCTCGAGCGGTCAACTACTGCCACAATTGAGCAGAGTCGTGATGCAGAGCTGAAGATATATCGTTCTGTCATTGGAAAGTCAGCGTTCCATCACAAGGTCAGAAGCTGATGACCTATCCAAGTTCATGTTCCAGCGATACAAACGATCTCGTATAATATGAAGACGTTAACGGATGCCCGTCTCGTTGAAGAACGAATTTTACAAATGTGAGTTGTCGAAAAAATGCAGTAATTTTCCGAAAAAGTCATATAAGGAAATAATGACGTAGCATATTCGAATTTCCTGATGATGATTTGTCAATCGTTTAAGTCAATTTACATATAGCTCTAGCCGTTCGTGTTAGTTTCCATTTTCACTCTAATGTATGCGAAAAGGAGGTAGTCAATAGAACTAGAAAGAAAATATTGCAAATGGCTAGAGCTGTATGTGAATAGGAGTAACTCAAATTATGCAGGATAAAAATTTTAATAGGTTAATCAACGATTGAAAGACAGGCTGTAGGTGAGATTCGATTTGAATAAGCGATGTTTAGTCGTTAGAATTATTGCGTATCTCATGTGCTGATATGAAAAACTAGGGCCTTTGACCTCTTAATAATATTATACTAGACATTATTATCTGTTTGGTTAAACATTGAATTATTATTGAACGACTGCACAATGTGATTTTTGTGCAATCGTTCAATATTATATTACAATACGTAAGCATGTTTAGCGCGGTGTTGATTTGCATATTACGTTTTATAAGCTTACAACCAGAAATTCGACAAATGTAATATTTCAAATGAATAGAGGTGTTTATCGTTTGCGCGTGTAAAGCAGAAATGAGTTTGGTTGCATGTGAAATACGAATCTATTCCCTTCGTACGAAATAATGCATTTGCTAGATTAAAGTCACGGCTGGGAATGGATTATACGAGGGAAAATTCTCATTTCGACAGGTAAGACACTTCCCATGTATGGCATATTCTAGAATTTGCAGCAGTTCTTAGAAAACTATTGTATGTCTTGCATCTAGCCCTTTCCCACAAATGCGAGCACTAGAGTGAGACAGACAATGTTTTAGCATCTTGCGACTACTGTGAATTGCAGAGTATGCAACACAGGAAACGCGTTTAGCCGAAAATCGAAAAACTTTTCCCTGCAAAATTCAACCCTGGTCCATAACGGAGTTAAGAAAAAAGTTAACATGTGGAAGAGCTTAAATTTTCGAACGATGCTAGACAGAGGATACGGTTGCCGCCACTGCGTCGTTTCGCGAGGTGGCGCCCCTGCTAGGCGCGTCAACGGAAAAATTCAAATTCGAAAATTTGACGTTTCGCACCGGCAGCGTTCGGGTGAGACGCGTTTCCGCCACGCACCGGCAACAAGGGCGTTCTCCCGGGTTCATTGGCCGAAAATGGACTTTTTCGCGTGCAACGCCATCTACATCGGCGTCGAAATTGCGTCCGCGATCAATGGATGAAGCAGCATCAGCGCCGAGGAACGGGACTCGGTGAGTCAACAACCTCGGGGCTGAAAAAAAGCCCGGTCGTGCTACGCCGAGCGGCCATTGTGTTTATGCTCGGCGTTGTTGTTGTTCGGACCGAGATCGAGTGCTTTTTCGTTTTTCGCGCGGTTATTGCCGCGCTTCGATCTCTGCAGATGAGCGTCCATGGGCGAACAATGAACGCTTAGGGGCGGGAACGTTCACCGTGACTCCGCTTTTGCTCGTTACATGATAGATAATATTGTCAATATTGAATAGCATATCGATATGATTATAAATGCATCAATATAATACGTGCAGTTTTCGTGAAACTATACAAGCATAAATACCCAGTTTGAATAGGAGCAAAAAATCGTTTAGATATGTTAACTAAATATTACAGCATAATTACAAATTAGATGCATCTTTTATTGTTTAGAAATGCCAGTTAATGATGAACGTTAGATAATAACGTGATTGCTTGTTTAAAATATGAAGTTGAGTGTTAGCAAAAGCCAATACATAAGTAATGTTAAAATTTAGAAATATTTAATTGTTACGAGTTACCTTCTTGAAGCTGGAGACCGTTGGTGAAAGTAAAAAATGCGGAATTTCAGCATGCCTATAAAACTGTGTGAATGGAAGCAATGAAAAATTTAATAAAAAACAAGTGGAAAGGATAACAAAAATGCAATAAAAAAATGAAAGATTTTAAGGGTCGACCACCCACCTTTAAGAAAAGCGTTATTTTCTGCATAGTTTAACACAATAGAACAATACAAAAATAACAATTAAAACAGTGAAATTAGCAAAAACATGTCCGTGAGAATTTTCTTCAATGCAACAATGGCCGTCGATTCCATTGTGTTGAGGGCACGCCAGGGGGGAAACGGACGCGAGATTTGGCGCGCTTTTGAAGAATGGCATTTTGGAGCAGGTAAAAGAAAGTCAACAATGCCGCCACCTGCTCTAGTAGACGCGCGGATCTGATCTAGAGATGCCCGTGAAAAAAATCCGCCGCCATCTTAGAAACGGTCGATTCGATATTTTTTCGACTCCTCCGTGAACACGTTTTCGAACGACCTCGTGATGTACGTAGAATTGTTAACAATATCACTACATGCAAGACGAAGCGCGGAGGAGTCACAGCGCGGAACTAACCTCTGGTACATATCCTTTGGTTCACGGAAAACCTGTTTGAACTTTTTTTTTTCAATTCGAAAAAGACGCGGTCTCGCTTCGCTATGCGAGTGTAACGAGATAGACAACGCACAGGTGTGTGGACCCGGCTTTACTCTGTCATTATTGTGGCATGTAATCGGGAAGTTATCAAAGGTCACGTTGGCTACGCTAATTACCGAGACTAATCGCAGAGCGCGTACTCATCGCGCATGCGCAGGAAACTTTCAGCATAGAAAGATCGACGCTCTCCGTTTAGTTTTGTACGGCTACGTTAATTGCCGGGAGACTAACCGCAGAATTCATACTCATCGCGCAAGCGTAAAAAACTTACAGTATAAAGAGTAGCGCTCTCCGTTTAGTCTCATATGAGATTTGTAATTATGCACATCCTGTACCGGTGAGCACTGAACACTTTTGAATGCGAAAAAAATGCCGGCTCGATGCGGAAACTGATCGCCGTGGATGAGTGTGGATCTAGTCATGATGAATGGACAGACATGCACCAGAGCCGCACCCAGCCACTGCGAAGAGCTGGTCTCCGAGTCCTGAGGGTTCGCGGTAAAGTAGCGGGGAACGGGCGACTGTCGCGCGAGCGACGCGACCTTCTCCCGCGGACGACCGACTGCAACAGGCCCCCGCGCCGCGCTTCCGCTCCGCGATTCGAAAATCTCGTTGCTCCCCTCCACTTTCCAACGGGCTTGCCGTTACGATGACGTATTTTAAGCAAAATTCTGTACAATAACCACACCTAACTATATTAAGAATAAGGCTTAAATTTATTTCAACATTTACTATTTATTTTATTGCTGTGTTGGCAGCGAAACGGCTTGAATCCGCGTTGCTTTTCTGCAAATCATATTTCAAAGCGTATTTGATTATAATTCTTATCAACAAAATAAATTAAGTGCACATTTGTTTGAAGATAAAATTAAAATAGTTTGTAAACAAATATAGACTTTATTCAAATAACAACTTAAAATCTTATTCGTCAAATAATGAAGCAACTGGCCGTTTCATGTAACATTGTCGAGTTCAAATTATTTTTTAACTTTGTCAAAATCTATTATGTACCTATATGCTTTCGTTTCAGTATTTGGTATCTTCTATCCCATTTTACACGCGCCATTGGTTTATTAGACATATTCATAGGGTGATGAAAGTCATTTTTTAAATGAAATCTCTAACCTAACCTAATTTTTCATTATATTGACAGAGATTTGTCGATATATAATCAGTTACCATCAAAAAGGAATGATACAAATTTTGGGTACTGTTTGTATAAGAAGCTAAAATTACAGATTAACTAATTTCAATCATACATATTTTTAGAAATAATTATGTATGTTTAGAAATATACATTTTAATTGTAATGAAAGGCGGTTTATATTTTAAAAAGAGTATTTATTGATGTAAAATAAAAAAAATGGAATAAATAAACATTGGATTACATTAATTATTCAGTATAATTGTGCAACCTAAAGACATCAATTGTATCTTTTCTGAACCACCTTCAATAAGTCTAAATTCACAAATGGCCAACTCTTGGCCGATAGCAGCTTTTTGTTTGTTCGTTAATGTAGGTGTTGTTGCAAGATACTCGTTTAGTTGTACCAAAAGTTGAGCCGCAGAATAACCTTCTAATATGAAGCTGAAAATATGATTTTTGTTACTATATTTAGATGAAAATATGAGATTTCAATCAGGAATCTGGAGAAATAGCTTTTTCAAGTTATTTTGCTTTAGTTTCAATAAGAATCAGACATGTTTTTTTATTAAAACATGGAGCATAGTTGAAATAACTCATAAAGCTTATTGCTCCAGTTGCCTTATATAATGTTCTCTTACTTATCTATGAAACTTTGCATGTGATTGTAATCGGTGAGACTGATGAATTTCAATATCAGTTCATCAGGAACTAAACCGGTGACCTAAAAAAAAAAGAATACAAATGTCAGAATATCAACTTTTTTTTCATGAGATAGATATCTGACTGAATAATTACTTCGATAACAGAAGATTGATTCACACTTCCACCTAATCGAGCACAGCTCTGCAAACATGTAATTGCTCTTCTGAGATCTCCTCCAGAGCATTCGACAGATTTTTCCAATGCTTCAGGATTATAATCCAAATTTTCTTGTTCACAAATAAATTTCAACCTAAAACCCAAATAAAAATTTGAATCAAAATGAAGTAATACTTTGATGAAATTGAAATATTACCTATCGACAATCATATTTTTTGAGAGTGATTTGAATCTAAATTTTGAGCAACGGCTTGTAATAGGTGGAATAATTCTAGACACATAATTGCAAACTAGGCAAAATCGAGTAGATCTGGTCTCTTTCTCCATGATGCGTCTAAGCGCAGATTGAGCATCTTTAGTCATCGAATCTGCTTCGTCCAATATCACTAGCTTGAATGGCGGATAAGATTTACCACTGAAACAAACAGATATTGTAAAATCAATAAATTATAAACTAATAAAGCTTAAATTGTGGAATCATACTCTGGCCGAGAAGAAGAAACGGTCAACTGGGAAAATGCTTTGACCTTATTTCTAACAACTTGTATTCCTCGTTCATCGGAGGCATTTAGTTCGAGAACTCTATCTTTGGTGATGCCACCGAAGAGCTGACGGGCTGCGGCTAGGATAGAGCTGGTCTTGCCAGTTCCCGGAGGGCCGTAGAACAGCAAATGCGGCAGATCTCCGCTGGTGAGGCACTGTCTGAGAACTTGAACGACTTCCCCCTGCTCAACGACATCATCCACAGTTTTGGGACGGCTGTGAATCAAAATGAGGTTTCAAGAAATACCAATCATTGAAGCAGAAAGATAGATTGTTGAGAAGCTTATTCCGGATGAAAAAAAAAAAACAATCATTTCGTGTTGAGTCGAGTTGGAGTTAGTTTAAGTACAATAATGGCATGCACAAAATAGAAAAGTGCCAAGACTTAAGAGTGGCAAGCAATCAATAATGGGTTTAGACAATTTGACATTTACTATTTCTCCACCCAAGGAGGAGTTGGTCCTTTAGAAGGTGGACGAGCGTTACTGGAGTTCGTTGAGCTGCCGGAAGTAGATTCTTTAGTTTTTCCCAAGAAGGCGTGCATTTTCACAATTCAATCGAATCTGACAGTTCCCGCCACAAAATACGTCACATTTCACTGTTGCCAACATATGGTGTTGTCAGTCGTCTACTTACGTTATTAAATACTATTTAAAATACAATTTTCTAAAAGAATATTAGAGCCAATAAACAAAAGAGGGATCATGTCTCTCCATATTTTCCTATTTTACCATTTATTTCATATTTTTGGTTGATCAATAAATTTTGTGTTTAGGTCTGTAAAAGTTGGCGGCAATTTTCAATGACAGCTGTCAGTTTGCGTTCACTTATTCGATATGTCGAAACATTCGAAAGATTCTGATGTAAATATAGAAAACTCTTGGATTTTTCTTGCTAAAGGTTGGTTAATTTAGTATTATTAATGTTGTTTTCGGTTTTCTGTTAATTATTTGCATATTTATATGAATTTGATTGTTCAGATGGTTGCTTGAATGGAGGTGAAACTTTCATTTTGAACTTAAAACATCCAGGTCATTATGAAAAAACCAAATTCTTACTCAGTAAAAGTACTAATAAAATTTATGAAATACAAATATTCGACGATACATACAGATCATGGTTAATTGACGACACACTTAGGAAAAATGGAAATATTTACGTGTGTACACCTATGGATCCTCTGTTTTTAAGTGAGCAATGGATATATGTATATTAACATTTGCACATTTGTTCGTTAGGATTTTTATACATATAATTTTTAGTTCTTCCTCATTTGAAAGAACAATGTTCGACGAGAGCCATACCTTTGGAACACATATTACAATTGAATGATGATTCTGAGTTGAAAGAAATTTATGGAACGATCAAGGATCTTAATTCTATTGGGGATTTGAAAGTACGTTTTTTATTTTATTGTGAATTTGTTTTTTTTTTATGTATGAATTTAACGTCTTTTTATAGGGACCTAAAAATTTAAATGCTTATAAATATAATGAAGAAAAAGCTTTAAATTGGTTGGATTCAAAAGTGAAAAATGTGGTGAGCATTTTAAAAAATAAGAAACTTCACGTAAAGCCAGGCTCTGTTGCAGCAACATTCATTGTGAGCTCTCTCAGCGAAGAAATCGTAGATGAAGGTTTGATATTGATCAATTTAATTAATCGGATTCAAGGTTTTACAGCTCTATATTTCGATTTCAGAATATTATTTGAAATATGCGTTCGGTTTAGTTTGCGAATATTTGAATGAAGATTTCGTTCAATTATTACAAAGCAAGTTGGATATCAAGATAGAATCGGAAACTGTAAAGCGCAAGAGTGACGACGATGTTCCAAATGCTTCAAAAAAAATCAAAAGAGATTCCGATGCGAGCGAATCTAACACGACCAGTGATTATTTTTCTAGTAATTTGAACACTGACAAAAAATCTAAACCCGTTACATTATCTGCCAAAGAAAAGCAAAGGCAAAAAGCGGCCACCGGCACTAAGAATATAGCATCGTTTTTTTCAAAAAAATCATAGTTCAAACCATATTTTATCATTTTTTAAATATAATTGTACTTTTCAGATTCTTTTTATTGTAATATGAAATAAAAATAAATGACTTTTTTTGTATTTTAAGATTTGATAATAACATTTGTCATTTTATCATGTTATCAAATTAATCTTTTGGAGAAGATGGAGAAATTTGATCCTTCTGGGGTATTCGAATAAAAAAAGTTGTCAATACTTTCAAAATTTAATTGAATTTAGATATTTTCACGATATAACTTTTTGATACGATTTTTCAAAAGGGAGTTAGAGGCAAAAAAAAGAAAGATCGAATATCTTAGAAGGATTGAATCTCTCCACCCTCTCGTTTCTTCATAAATTTAAATAATCTCGAAGTACGCTAGTGTAGGTGTGGCTTTACAATGAATTGAAAGTAGATGAATGCATTCGATTACCGATGTAGAAAATAAAATACACTTGAGTCATTTTTGAAGATATCGATAATTTTCTAATGAAAATAAAGAGAATATGAACAGTCAGATTTGTTCATCATTGGCGACAATGTACTGAAATCGTACCAAGATAGACATAATGTAAAGTATGTTTCGTACCGATTCAAAATGAATCGTTACTAGTCATATTAGATTGTTGAGAAGTAAATTTTCATCACGCATTTTTGCTAAAATAATAAAATATAAATATATTTGACGCAGTTTCTTTAAAAAAAAATACTAAAAAACTGAGCGTTCGTATTTTTATTCAGAGTGCAACAAAAATATTGCAATTTTAATGTATCGGTGACGGCGGAAGGTTTCGATCGTTCTTCGAACGCTCCGTCGCCGTCTCGCGGTCGCGTCTCTACGAGTGTTTCGAGCTAAAAGCGTCCTTATTGAAATTGCGAATAGAACGCGTAACGGCGCGCGTACATGAAAACGTCCGAGTAAGCGAAACGGCATCCGGACGGCGTACGAGCGCAAAGGTGTCGGGCGGTCGTGTCGGGTTCCCGGTGGTCTCCCGCGGCGACTGCGCCCCCGTGTGTGCCGGCGCCCCCCGCGCCCCCTGCGCCCCCGCGTCGCCCGCCAATGTCCGCGGGCGTCGCCGACCAGGTGAAGCTTTCGCCCTCGCCCTCGCCCTCACTCTACGCACTCCGACCTTCCCCTCCCCTCCCTCGCCCACGCCCACGCTCGCGCCGCTCCCTGACTCCGACTCCTGATCCCGATTCCTATTCCGACTCCCCACTCCCTACTCTCGACTCTCAACTTCCGTCCGGCCGCTTCCGGCTCCGCATAAAGATCCGGCCGCGGTGATTCATCGCGTCGGCAAAACGTCAGGTCGCGTTTCGGCGCTCCCCGTCAGTCGTCGGGTCCACAAAACAGCGAATCCACACGTTCGGCGGCTCGTACCGACGTTAAAATTAAAAAAAGTAGAATCTCCACATTAAAGTCTACAAAATAAACTCTAACCTGACAGGATTCAATCCCGGTCTCTTTACCTACTTCAGTCGCCGGGTCGCGGACAGATATTAAATCTACGTCTAACGACACTCAACTCAACAGTAGATAACCCGCGATCACGTTCGGCGATCTAAATTTCTATCAATTGAAAAAGGATAAATTCAACACCTATTAAAGTGGAAGTCAACAAAATCATTTCATATTCGATCTAACTTTCAATTCCGTTCACTCATTTATCTCTCGGATAAATCGACTCTGAAATTTCACCGGACTTTGCGTACAGAAACGCTCGGGCATCAGACTCTGCATCGTTATCGTGTAGGGTTCGAATCCCGAATTCAATTTCAATTTCATTTGTCATCTGGACGGTGTAGAAGCACCGTTTTGTATATTTCCCCATGTATTTCAAAAAGTATCGTATCAAATCTGGAAATTATATTTATGTTTATTAGTAACTAGGATGAATATTTAACAATTTGACACATTAATAATTTGTGAATTACTATCCAAAACGAAATAATTAATTTTTGAAAATAAAATTTCCTTAAGCTAGGGTACAGGCCAGTCCCTCTACCGTACGTGCCGCTTTATTTGATATATTACATCTGTTATTTCACTTAAAAAATTTGAATGAATGTTTTAGTTTTACTCTTTACAAAACAGTTCTTCAAATGAATATCCCTGGCTTATATGAGTTGCTTATTCCATAATATTTGTGCTCACATTTCAAAATGTCAGTGTCTCATATTTACACAGTAATGAATTTGAAATGTAATCATATTTCATCTACGATAACTTTTTATATCAAAAGAATTGTTTTGTTATGACTTTGCATTCTCAAATTACCATTGTATACAATTAAACACAGTATATTGAACTAAAATTAATACATATATTTTTTTCTATTTCTTTCATGTGCTGTTTCATTACGTTGCACCCTGTACATCATACGTTTTATATTTCATCACTATGCAGCGGATGAAGGGACAAGGAACTCCAGGTAAATGTACAATATAAATCATCACATTTAATAATAATATTTGTATAATATTAAACAAATACTAAATTTTGTGGTCACTTTTTGAATCTTATCAAAATCATGCTTTTGAAAGTGGATATTAATTTCATTTCTCTAATTTCAGTCTCTAATTTCATTAGTTATTAATTGAAAATATTGCACAATTCTTATTTAATCACTTGCAAATACTTCTTAAATTTTTCAGTGACCAATGTATCTAAAGAACAGTTAGAGAGTCCGGGTGAGGAGCTCGCCGAATCATGGCGGCATCAACAGCCGGCAGCTCCTTCTTATGTCCCTCCGATTTCATCAGCCGCCGATCCATACAGTGCAGCCGGTAAATATTCTTCTAGATAGCATTTTTTAAAAGCATCAACAATTTTAAATCGATAAAATTCCAGGTTATTATGGAACTACAGGAACCTTTCCATATCAAACATTCGGAGTATCAGAAGGAACATGGTCGACCAACGGAGCGGATCAGATGACTTTTCTTGGCGGGTACGCTCAACCAGATACATACGGTATTCAAAAAACAGATTTTAATTAATTTGAAACAATTTCATAGATGGTTTTTTATATTTGTGTTTTTTTTATTTAGGAGTTTTTGGTCCGTCAACGACTGCATTTTCAACAACGTTCAGTCAGCCAGCGTCTGCTGCAACGTTCAATTACTTCCATGGTAATGGAGATTATTCGACTTGGGGAGGGCAGATAAGCAGAGCCAAGCAGTACGATGACTATTATCGTACCGAAGGACTCTACGTCACAGACGGTCTCAAAGCCGTCGAAACAGGAGTGCAGGGACTCGCTCTCGGAGATTCTAAATTGGAGAAGGATCTCAAACCACAGCAACAGCATGAACAGAAAGAGATGCAAGGTCAGCCTAAGAAAACCTGGGCAACTATCGCTAGTCAGCCTGCAAAGCCTCAACCTCCTATGCCGAATTCAGGACTTAAGAAAAAAGGACCAGGAATGCCTCCGCCTCCGATTATCCCCGGAAAACACAATATGGATATCGGAACATGGGAGACGGCAAAGAATAACGGACCGTCGGTGGCTCAACCTCCACCTCAGCCGCCGCCTCCGAAGCCTCAACCGGTGCAGCAGCCTGTCGTTGTGCCACATCAGCCTCCTCCAGGACCTCCCGTCGTCAATCAGCCTCCTTGGACAGGCTCGGCTCCTTCCAGAGCTCCACATCCCCGACCACAGCAACAGATGATGCTCCCACCCGTAGCCATGCCTTCTATTCCACCACCACCTCAACTGCAGCAACCGGCGACTGCACATCCTGTTTTAGACAAGCTCCGAACGAAAAATAACTATAATCCGACAGATTTTGATTTAAGTGCACGCGATGCTCGCTTTTTTGTTATAAAATCATATTCTGAAGATGACATTCATCGCAGTATAAAGTATGAAATCTGGTGTAGTACCGAACACGGCAACAAAAGGTTGGATACAGCATACCGTGAACGCACAAAGGACGGTCAGGGTGTAGTTTATTTGTTCTTTTCTGTCAATGGTAGTGGTCATTTTTGTGGAATGGCGCAAATGGTGAGCTCCGTAGATTACAAATCCAATTCGAGCGTATGGGCTCAGGATAAGTGGAAAGGACAATTTAAAGTTCGTTGGATTTATGTGAAAGATGTTCCTAATATGCAGCTCCGACACATACGGCTGGAGAATAATGAAAACAAGCCCGTTACTAATTCTAGAGACACTCAAGAAATTCCTCATGCTAGGGGGCTTCAAGTACTTCGGTTGATGCATGGCTATCGTCATTCAACATCGATCTTTGATGACTTTATTCACTATGAAAAGAGACAAGAAGAGGAAGATTTGCGAAAAGCTCCCGATAATCAAGGCAGCCAAGGTGGCGGAGGATACAAAGACGGGCATCAAGGTGGAAACTATGAAGGTGGAAAACATCAAAATTTCGACAAACATGATTCATATGCCGGTAACAACAAGGGACACTACAACCGCAACCATGGAACTGGATTCGACAGGGAGCACGGAAATTATTCTAAGGACCATGGACATTCAGCAGGTTTCCACAAAGAACATGGAAATTTCCAAAAGGAACAGGGAAGCGGATACGGCAAGGATCATGGCAATGGAGATGGATACACCGGAGGCAATTATAAGGGCCATCGTGGTGGAGACCGTGATCAACATGGTGGAGGATACCGAGATCATCGTGAGCAATCTGGTGGCGGCGGTGGTGGTGGTGGATATCGCCCGCATCATTCTATGCAAAAGGTATGATATCACAAATTTGAAATTTTAATGTACATTTTGAACTACATCAGGTATCGATGTACATGAAATATTGTTTGATTACACTGCAGAAATTTCAGTTTATCCGTTTTGATTTTCAGGAGAGAGGCGAGGGTTCATCTCGTGGCGGAAGAGGCAGAGGACGGCCTAATTAATTTGCATTGTTTGTGTGTGGTTTTATAACTATCATATTGGACTTAAATTGCAGAAAAAAAAAACAAAAAAAGTTAATTAACTAAAAAAAATACACAACAGAAAAAAATAAATCTATGTTTGATTAGACTTTACGTGTACGTTTCTTAAAACTTAAAAGCTACGAGCTAGTAAAAAAATCTTTTTGTGTGCATCGCAAGCTATCCGCCCTAAAACATATTGAAAGCCGTGCTGTGTGAGTTTCGACCGACAACCAAAACTGCGTTAAAGTCTCGTGCATGAATTCACACTCGAACTCAAGTGCATAACATTATTATGAACTTTTGAAACAAGAAAGAACTAGTTTTCACATAATGGTCATAACTTTTTGTTTACCTTATTGATTTCTTTTTGTTTTTTGGTGTTTTTTTCAGACACATTGTAAAAATTGTATTTGAATGAAATTTATGCTGGTTTTGTAATGTTGATTATGATTTTTCACTTGATCGCATGTATTAAATTGTAAATCTTGAAATTGTAGATTTATTATGAAATTAAATATTGTATACAGACAGTTTTGTTGTCGTAATCAATTGAGCAGAATTGAATTTCTTATTTGCGAATATGTACTTTTTATTTACGACGAAATATAAACGTTGCATTTTCTCATATTGCAACATTGTCTTAACTTTCCATGCATTGTTTTCATGTTAAAGTCTTATTTATTTAAAATTAAGAAAAAAGTATCAGTTTTATCATCAAGTGTCTGTTGATGACTCTGCACTGAAACGATACACGTACAGTTATTTGAATCTTTAAAAGACGATTGTTCGTTCCTATCAACTTGCGTACTTTTTGCTTAACGCATCACATCCTTTCGTTTTACGGATTTATGTGATGTTCTTTTTCATGATCCATTAAGATAAATTAACATTTCACATGAGCTTTATTATGTGTTTATAGGGTCATCAATTTTGTCCTTGCAGATATAATAAGCATTTTTATGATTTTCTCTTTTTGATCTTCTGTATTCTTGATTTTTTTTATCGGACTTTAAGTGTTGAAGTAGCATTGTTTTTAACCTATAACAACAATATTAAAGCTATAATGAGATATAGAGTTTTTTCATTCTACAATGACCTAAATAAGGCAAAGAGACAGAGATAGGCCTGTATAAGCTAGTGAAATAGCTTTAGTCACTAACATATATAGATCAATCTGTCTAGGTCATAGTTCTGGTTTAATGTGAACTAGCTCTTAGTAAACTAATATTTTGAATTGTTGAGCTCATTATATGTTTTTTCCTCGCTACTTCAAAACTTATCTGCTGATTTCATATTGTGTTATTTTAAATGATAATATGCAATTAGTCGTTAATTGTTTTACATATTTTATTGAATTAAATTTACAATACATGTATATTGTAACTGCTGGATTGTGGATAATATATCTTCATTTTTTTTTTAATTATAAATCTATGCAAGATATTGTTAATATCAATAATCAATAATAAATAGTATGCTGAACATTAAAAATAATTAAACTAATTATAATTATAGTTTAATTAGAAATACCCACTGATCGGATCGTGAGTATTTGATGGTGATGAAGATAAAGAAGAAGCGCATCTTGGTGAACTGTGAATTTTAAACAAAAAAGTGATAAATGATATTGTGCGTACACGTGAACTTTGAAAATAACAAATCTATATTGATTCTGTACTTTTAAATGAAAACCAAAATTTTAAACGAATGAAACGAAGAACAAATCGAACATAAAAAAAAAACAGTGAACAAAATTGTCGAAAGCAGAATCTTGAAACAGTGTTTGCAAAATATATATATAGTGTAATACAGACTTTGGTTTTTCAGCATATCTTGGAGTGTTTTTTACCGACGGTGAACTCAAATCAAATTGGCATATGAAATGTGTTAAGCAATATATGAAAAATATAATATTTACGCTTGTTTGTTCTGATCTTTGGGACAGAAAGGCTGTGATCCCGAAATCGAACAGGATACGCGTATTTGTAACGACATATGTATATAATATGTATGAACATTTTAATGAAAACTGCTCCGTTACTGGGGGCCCTTCAGTTTTCTTCCGTTTCATTTCTGGATAAGAATTTTCAACACAGGATAGTTTTTGCTCCCAACAATGCAGTGTATCGTTAATTTTTTCACGTTTATAAAAAGATTTTACATAAAGTGCATTTTATATAAATATTATGACATTGAAATACATTTTTTTTTGTATGTTTGAAATTAAATGTATCATTGTTTACATTCATACTGACTAAGCTTGTACGTTACATTGAGTCATTTTATGTTAACAATTCCAACAGTTTGATTAATATTTTCAATAATGTATTATCTTTATGGATATCAGTAAAAGTTCATACATTACTCAGTTTTAATACAATTTTCTGACTCAATGCATTGTACGACTCCTTTGATATATATTTTTTGATTTTACTTCGTGTATATATTATGTGCAACTACTTAATGTTAGTTGAAACTGTTATTTATTCTTGTATTCTGTAAAATTTAACAATTTCTCGTTTTATGCGCAGTCTCCGACTAAGAAAAGAATAATTATCAATCTGGTTTGTATAATTCTAAAATTTTGCCTTAGTTTTTAAAGTTAAAAAAATTGTATATACATTCATATATATATACATACATATATATATATTTGAAAGATGCCTTTACCAATTATTGATTCATATTTAAAATGTTAATGTTCTATTCAAATACAAATCAATGACATTCGTATGATTTGGAATACATATTTGCTGAATTCTCATTATTCATCTCGTACTCTAATATGACAAATACTGAATTTTAATGTTGGATAACGTAAAAACAATTAATTTTGTTCAATTTATTCCTAAATCGATTTACTTTTCAAAATAATTTTGAACTAAAGTTGAACGTTTAAACACCAAATTGAGTTGTACACGTTGAATTCTTTTGTAGAACTTGTCGAATTCCGCAACCATCACCATGTGAAATAATAGCGCATTGTCCGTTTTTTGTATAGATTGAGTTGCGCGAACTCGTAGATTGATCAGTATGCATAAAAGAAGAATTAAATAAATTGCTCTGGCCTATGCGATGAGGGTTTTGTTTTTCATAGGTCCAGATCCGACTAGTGGGAAATACATGTTGATAGCTGAATAAAGCATTGAATAGATGTTACCGTCTTTTTTCATTCATTCATTACCATTATGTTTTAACACCCCAATTGTTCTGACCGATTTGCATGATTGTATTGTTTCCATGTGATGCATAATTATGTCGTTACCGACCACTAGTTGTTGTTTTACGACTCAATATTATTGATTTGAGCGAATTATTGTGTAATGGAAATGGTACACTCTTATTTTATACGCACCATTGTCCTAACTTACAATAAGTCCGAACCCTGTCCTGACTTAAGTCCTAACCTGACAAATAAAAAAATCTCAAGCATAACCCCATTTTGACCTATTTATCTATGTTGAAATATTTGTTAATGTTCGATTGCAGCCATCATCAAATAAGATAGATCCATGAAAATGATATTTTCAGTACGATTTTAACTCGTCAAATCAAATTGTGATCGTAATCTTTGTATCAGAATTTAAAATGAAAAAAGTTCTATTTGTGTTTTGAAAAAAACTGAAAATAGTTTTCAGTATTTTGAATCTACCTTGAACAAATAGAATTTACATAATTGAATTCTAAACTTACTTACGAATTAAAAAATTTGGCATTATTTTACTATTCAACCTCAATTTTTGGCAAAGCCAAGTTTCAGAATTAAACTCTTGGAGATTTTAAATGAAGAATTGATCAATGGCATTACATACTTAAAAATGGCTTAACGTATAATTTATACGTAGATTATCAATGAATTGCAATAGAATTGTTTTGTTTTAGTCTTAAAATCCAAATATCTTATTGATTCATTCAAGTTTTTATTGTTGAATTATTTTTCAACATTAGGTATTATCATTTAATGTTTTGTAAGGTTAAAAAAGTCATTTTTTTCCCCTCCAAAATTTGAAATTCTAATATGTAAGCTGCCCGTGGAGTTGATGAAACTAAGTTTCGTTTATTGTTCCATTCAACGTGTTGAGAAATCATAATTGTGAAGCAGTATATTATAGTATGTTCTATACATAGGTAGGTATGATAAATTTTGAATTTGAATGCATAAAAATGTGTTATAATGTCTATTATTCAAATATATAGATAATTCATATGGAACGATTAGAGTTTTATGTACCTATCGAGTAAGTGATGACTTTGATTTTTGAATCGTAATATGTGCTCAATAAAACTGCAATATTTATACAAGGAAATTAATAAACAAATTTCATTCGAAAGGCTTGTTTTTGTACGCACTATAATAATTTGTTAGCCGTTTTGAAGCTATTTTCCATATATGAGATTATTTTATACGTATACAATAATAATCTTTAATGAAACATATAATAGAATCGTTTTTATTGTACAATGAATAACCGTTGCAGCGGCAAAACGATAATCTAAAATCTTTTACCCGTTCCAAAGCTACTTTTCATGCATTATAAATATTTTGTGTATACAATGATAGTCTTAATTAATACATGCAATAAGACCGTTTTTATTATGCAGCGGCGAAACGACTATCGAAAAGTTCTTAGCCGTTCCGAAGCTTTATTTCATACTCTAGATTTTTTTATACATACACAATAATAACCTTTATTAATTCAAACTATAAGATCGTTTTTATCAAATCGTGCATGAACATATGTAGCGTCGAAAAGATTATGGAGACTCAGTCGAGTGGTGGGGATCGAGCGAAGGGGCTGCGTCGAGGTGAAGCGAAGTGACGATGTCCTGTACGAGCGGGAAGTAGTGAGGAGTGAGGAGTGAGGAGTGAGGAGCGAGGAGTCGGGAGTCAGGAAGCGTGTGATGGTTTCCGGGGCGGGAGTGGGCCTGGGAGTGGGGCGCGCGCTCTCGGTGCAGGTGCACGTGTGGCAGGCGGACCGGGTGCCGCTGCTCGGAGCCTCCGCCCCTCCTCACTTCCACCAGCAACAGCAACCTCAGCATCATCAGCATCAGCATCAGCATCAGGAAGTTTCCAGTCCCATGGGAAACGCGACGGGGAACGGACGCGTCGCGTTCAGGAGGCTCGCGCTCCTCTGCTGCTCTCTAGCGCTCTTCGGATTCTTCGCCTTCGGATACTTTTGCCCCGATCAGGTTATTTTCGGAATATTTTCGAATTCAAGTTTGATCCTTGAACTGTTTCATGATAATAATTTTATTGAATTGAACTGGAAAATGTTTAAATTGATATACCTAGCCGTTTCTTAACTCAAAGTAGAAAACTTGGCTTGATAAGATTAATTATTTAGACATTTCACTTAAAGTTGAATATTTTCCAATTTAAGTTCAAATATTTTCTTTGAAACGTTCCAAGAAAAATATTTAACCTTAAATGAAAACTATTTTACTTGAAATCGTAATTATATATCTCGTAAAAGAAATTATCTACTTGAAGGGCAAAGCACACCAATCAAAATATATTGAATCCATGCAAAAATCGAAAATATACATATTTATTTACAGAATTTTCCTTTTCAAATTAATCGTTTTCCTAAAATTATTGCTAGAAAACAATCATTCTAATTGAAATTGCAAATTGTGCAAAAGTAGAGAATCTCTGTTTATTCATCTCAAGTTGTTATGATGAAAGGTTTATTACAAATTAATCTTCAATACAAACGTTTATTTACATTCAATAAGTATTCATAATGGGTTTGTTCATCCACTATAAACACATATATTTTAATGTTCTACTCTGAATCAAACAGAAAGGAACACACATTAATAAATTGAATGTAAATTTACAAAGTTAATTATCATGAATATATAATTGAAGTTTTCCAAGGCTATTTACTCAAAAACAAAATATAATACAGCAGCAATACGTGAATTTATACTGATCATTGTAATTAAAAATCAATAACGACCAAACCATGCGAAGAATTTCCATTGTGGTCCGTTTATATTTGGATCGGTTCAATCTCCAATGTAAACAAGCTCATTTTTGATTAATTTCATAAATGTTTATTTTCTAGCTAAAATAAACTCTTCAGATTGTAAGTCGATCTAATTTTGAGCCATTTGTTTGTATGAGCGTGAATTGCCATAGTTTCTTTGAATAAATTTCAGTTTCAGTTTAAATTGAGTGGGCGCAAAATGTAAACGTTTCATTCTTATCTGAATTATCAGATATTTTCATAAAATTACACAATTGTGAAAAAAATATATAATGAAACTTTTTTTTTATTAGTAACTGATTATCTAACATTTATATTATTATCGTATTTGAGCTACAGAAACATTTTACGAAGTATATAAAATGAGCAATTGTAATGCAATGTTATAGTCATTAATTTTTTTTTTTTTTTGCTGTTTAAGTAAATAATACTTTCAAGTAAACAGTAGTATCATTTATCAAAAAAAAAAAAATGTTTATCAACCTTATCAATTCATTGTAAATAATAGATTCTGCACATATGTGTCATGTTATTTTAGGAAAAAATAAGTACATAATGTTGAATGATTCTGCTAATTCATTAAATTCAATCATATTTGTTCATTACTTCTACACAGTGTTTTTCTTTAGCTCAGTCTTCAAATCTAATATTCATTCAATCTTTTAGTTTTTGATAAAGAATTTGATTATTTGTACAACTTTTAAACAAAATGGAATATTTCTTTAGGATAGGTTTAAAGTGAGGGATTGATTTTTCTTTTCCTCACATTGCATCTTCTACTGTCTATTAACATGTAAATTTTCATATTGGTTTCAAAATTGCAAGTTTTCTTATATTTATGCAAAAATAATATGCATTTTAATGAAAATGTGTAATACAATAAGGTAATATATTATTTTTGTATTTTTATGTTCGGCAGGTATGTGCTCTATCAGGTCGAGATCGCTACAACGATGTATCTTTAGCGAGTTATCAAGACAATCTCGGCAGACCGTTACCGGGCAGCTTGAGCAAGCCAGGGATGAGCTACGATGAGGTTCTACATGATGATTTTCAATTCGATATAGAAGCTCATGATGTCATGGTTTTTCTGCATATCCAAAAAACTGGCGGGACGTCTTTTGGAAAACACTTAGTGATGGATCTCGATTTAAAAGTAATTATTATTCTTTTCTTTTTGAAATTGTATAAGGATTAGTTTTATGATGCTAGATTCGATCCTGACAAGTCATGTAATTTTTTTCAATTTATATGAATGCTTTTTTTTTTAATGTGTGATCCATTGATTTTTGAATCTTAGCAATATATTGTATAATATGTATGTAAATAATTGAGTTGTGAAAATAAAAATCAGTCAAAACTGATTGTAATTTTTAATTTTTCAGAGACCGTGCAATTGTCAGCGAGCTCGGAAGCGGTGTCATTGCTTCAGGCCGCACAGCAATGAGATATGGCTATTTTCACGCTATTCAACAGGATGGAAGTGAGTGTCGTCGATGGAATATTAAATAATGCATGTGTTTGTATGGACTAATGTTACCATGTGGTGCTTTTTATTGGCTCTGAATGTGTGTGTGTTTGTGATAGATGAGAGTGACTCTTCATTTTGTCTCACATCTCCTGCGGCCTTGAGTTCAATATGTTTTCTTTGGCACTTCATAAATATGTCTATAAAGATAGCTTGTTTTAATTGATTTAATATTGTTTTTCAATTGTTTGCTAATCATGATTCAGTCATTTATTCAATTGTCTCTCGGTACAGTGATGTATTGTTTTTACGGAATGATAAATATGTAATAAATTGTTTGTATGAAACAATAAATATATAACAAGTACATAGCCAGCTGTCTCTAACAGTAATTATCGAGTTTTATGAGGAATTTCATTAATGAATGATGCTTTAATTGCTGAAATGAAAAGTCAACTTTATTTCACTGTTTGAATGTTTCTACTTAAGTAAAATATTTTCTGTTTAATCGTAAGTTAAATATGTATATGCATTATGAAAAATAAATTGAATTGAGATAATTCAAATTATAATTATTGGTATGGGAATTTCTCAAAAATAAATTTACAAATAGTTCAGAAATTCATATTTACTCACGAATTCTTTTTTTTTTCGGCAGCAGGTACCTATTTGACTCAAAGTACTGCTTAAAAAATAAATAATAATTATTTGTTACAATACCTATATGAATATCTTGGCTATTTAAAGAAACGTTTTTGTGAAATATCCATACCTCTAATCATGATTAATAATAATCAAATTGCTTGAAACTGTTCCATTTAATTTTCGAAATATTTAACTTGAATTGGAAAGAAAACAGTTTGAAATGGAAAATATTTCACATAAAGCAGAAAACCTGTATCTATTTCGATCATTCATATGTATCGTGTGTAGTCTTCACCTCTGATTTATATGCGGGACGCATAACTCGGTTAGCATAATTTTGATATTCAGCCATCATACTATGATTTTTATTGTATTATTGTTATTTTTTACTGCCTTCGCTTTGGACAAAATGAATTTCATTGTGTTTCAATAAAAATTTAATTGAAATTTCTATCAGGTGCGGATTGCATGCAGATTTCACCGAGTTGACTTCTTGTGTTGATGGCGAACTTGACCGTCATGAAGGACAATCGGCACAAAGGCGTTATTTTTACATTACCCTATTGAGAGAGCCTGTCGCTAGGTGAATCTTCTTTTGAAATTATTCATTATCCTTTTAAGAACAAATATTGTTGAAAATGTCAAGAGCAAAAAGATCTATCTTGATTTTCATATTAAAAAAAAACACATTTACTTTAAAATAAATTAAATTCAATTTTAGATACTTATCAGAGTATCGTCACGTGAAAAGAGGAGCTACATGGAAAGGTGCTCGCCATTGGTGTCAAGGACGAACTGCTACTGGTAATTTAGCAGTTTCCCTAATCTTAGATCATTCACGAACAATATTATGAATGATACAGTATTCGTTTTTGTTTTGTAGCTTCTGAAATACCACCGTGTTACACGAGGGAGTCTTGGAGCGGAGTGTCTCTGGACGAGTTCACGGCTTGTCGTTCTAATTTAGCAGCGAACAGACAGACACGCATGCTAGCCGATCTGGCTCTGATAGGATGTTACAACTCTACTATGCATCCGACTCCACAAACGGATGCAATTATGCTTTCTTCGGCTAAGAGGAATTTAGCAGCTATGGCTTTCTTTGGTCTCACCGAATATCAAAAGGTTAGATTGTCGAATTTCAATTTACAGCTTTAGTTTTATGGCCAGTTCTGAGACTTTTAAAATGTATTTTATAGGTAGCTCAGTATGTATTTGAAGAGACATTCAATCTTCGTTTTGCTATACCGTTTTCTCAGCATAACATAACAGTATCTAGTTCGACAATGAATAGTTTGTCGTATCAAGAAATGGAGAGAATCAAAAAAATAAATCATTTGGATATTGAATTGTACGCATTTGCAAAACGTCTTATGTTCCAAAGGTATGTATATATATATATATATATATATATATATATTCTATAATGAAATTATTTTACAGATAGGTTTATTTCTTTGTAATTTCAGGTTTGAGGCTCTTAAGAAGAAGGATTCTGACTTCGAAAAGAGATTTGCTCATCTGGGCGAAGTGGCGTCAAGGAACGGCGTCACTGAGTTCGACTGGGACAACAATTTGGAAGACAATACCACCGAAAGACACCCATGATCAGTGTTTTACAAAAACGTTGTGAATGTTCAAAACGTGTCGAACTCAAAGGCCTAGTTTATTGCGGAGTCTTCTACATTTTCGTTTCTGTTCTTGGTCTGAGTTTATTCTTCGATTGTGTCGAGCAAACGAGTGATCTCAAGCATTTAGTGTGATTAATTCTATGTGGGTCATATCGATTGGCTATCACTAGTAGCGATCATGGAGCGATTTTTCGAATAGTTTACTCGAAGATTTGTTTTTTGCAAATTGGCCGTCACATATCATTTTGAAATCCTAGTTTGAATTGCACATTTGTACGAATATATATCATTGTTTATTATATTCCAATGGCGACTGACTATACATAAGTATTCAAGCTGATAGCACCGTACGGTTCAACTCGTTAGGTTCTGTGTATTAATTTATGTACATATTGGTTAATTTTTATTTATCTTGTATGAAATATGTGAATGATTACTTAAACTTGATATGTTTCAGTCTATGAGAATGTTAGGATCGGTTGTATATTTTCATTTTAGAAACCACAAGTCATAATATATGTTTGTAAATATATATTTGTGCCATTTTCTTTGTATTTGGTTTCAAATCATGATTTTTTTTTTCTCAGTTAAGTGTTCTATGACTATTCAATGTGATTTATATTTGAGATTATATAGTAACATGTATCAATTTATGTAGAATCGATTGTGTATTAAGGTGGCATCAGAAAATCAAACAATGAATATGATGTATTGAATCTATTCTAAAAAAATGGTGTATATTTAGATATCTTGGAATGATTTTTCAATCAAAAGCATTTAACTTTTATTTGGATCTGAAAATTATCTGTGATTTGTAATTTTTTTTACGTGATTCAGCTGCAAAACTTAAGTTAGACAGTGAATGAATAAAGTTTGTTTTATAACTGATTTAATTAATTAAAACATTCAAATAGCCAATAGTTGCTTTTTAGTATTATTAAGGCTTAATTAATTCACATGTGTTAGTGAATTGAAATTGTAACTCTTTGATTGTCCAGCGCACAAAAGTTATATTGTTTTATTATCAAGTTATATTATAAGTTATCAAGTGCTTTTTTGATTTTTTCATTATCAAATTACGCATCAGGAAAGTTCTCAAATAGCAAAATGGATGGACAATATTCGTCACAGGGTTTTAGAGGAAAATATATCATTTTTAACACATGTGTGGAGTTAGTGTGATTGGATTTTTATTGTGTAAATATTACTGATTGTATTTATCATGAGAAAACTATTATATACCTATCAAACATAATGAATTTCCAAATCAATGTTTTTGATGTATAGAAATAATGCAGTTTATCATCGATACTGATTTATTCTTCGAAATTAACTGTGATTGGATAAATACATATTTTGACTACATTCACTTTTCTAATACATCTCTAACAACTTTGTTACCAGAATATTCTAAAATTTTCGAATAATATTATAAAAGCACTGTTCTCGAATTGAATTCAAGTTGGTCACAATTCACGTAAACTTTTCATGAAACTTATTAAATTGTACCTATTACTGATAGTACAAAAAGTTTACATATGTACCTATATTTCGAAAATCATCTTGTTACAATGTAAACTTTGAAGTTTGGAAATCAATTGCTTCTAATAATGTTTTAACTCGAATAAAGTGCAATGTGGTGTTTATATGAGTAGGGCATTAAATTTGTTTTTTTCCAATTTGAAATCATTTTGTACATTTGACAAAATTGTATGTTGATTTATTGGAATTAGAGTAATCGTCCTAGGATTACGTACCCTGTTTATTTTTGTAATATTATTGATTTTACGTACCGTGTGATAGATTAGTTTTGATTCTGTTCTGTATTCAAAAGTCATCCGTATATCTGAAATTTAAATGTAGTCTTATATGACATATCTTGTTTGTGAGTTGTGTATTTGGTGTCCAAGTGTTTAAAAAAGTCAAATTTGAAATTTCTCTTTTGTGTATTTATAAACAAACTAGTTTGTTCATGCATAAACGAAATTTACACTTGGACGGTGACTTTTTCATCTATCAATATTTTTCGTGAAAACTTTATTGTTTTGATCGATTTTTCCCCAGTGTTGTATTTAGCGATTGTGGACAGTCGCGAAAGTAGGAAACATTTTATTTTAATATTTAGAACCTAAATGTACATATATATACAATATATTTTTATGCAATAATGTGGGATGCCATTCATCAGATTGTTTCGACATTGAATAACAAATCCTATGGAACTTTTATATGCCAAAGATTATTTTACCATTCTCGTGTTTTTGTATTAATCGTTAATTTTTTTAATCAAATGAACTTATAAGTTAGAGATTTAATTCAATGTTTTTGCTTGAGACTGATTAAAACGGAAGACGTTTTCAATGATTATTTAAAAACAAATTATCGTTACCTACTTAAGTATAGGAAAAAGTTATTTTCGTTAGAATAGTCTTAAAATTTTATTCACCTCTTAATGATAATATTGCATCTTATCCATTATTAAGGAGTACTACACAAATTAAGATTTAACAATTGATTTTTTTTATATTGATCGTTGGATTTTTTTTACGTTCATTCACAAAATTGACTATACAATGAATTTATGTGTATAAAAAATATAAGGGTTTGTGTAGCTTAGATGTATATATTTTTAATGTCTAGTTTTGTAAGTTATATTTTTAAAAAAGTATAGATTTGATTTTTATATTAAACGAAATATGGAAGAAATCTATTTAGCAATTGTTTTATTTTATCACCCAGTGTACACATGAAAAAAAAACACTGATTAAAGAGTTATTCATAAATGCATTTTATTAAATAAAAAAGATAAACATTTAAATATTATATATCACATTCAGGAGAGTTGTAATTTACAAGTAAACAAAACGAAAAAAATGAATCGTTTTCTAAAACAAGTTATTCAATTCAAATCAAGAAAATAGTAATACTATAGTATAAATATGGTCCAAAATCATTGAGATTGTTAACGCAGCATATAAAGAATAAAATAAGCGTTTTTTCGTTAAATTAAGTAAATAAAAAAAAAAACTGAAAATTGCTTAGCTTAATATTATATTAACATTTATATAAGTATGAATAAAACTTATGCTCAATATTGAATGTTTCTTAATATAAAATGCTTCACTTAATCTTAAAACATTTTGATATATACGTCTTTTGTGATAAATTTATATTAATATATTATATATATGCCTCAGTTAACTTCTCACGTTTGGAACGGTACAAAAATGGATGGTTTCATTCATCAAATTACATATCAACTGTTAAGCTTATTAAAGCTTCGATAAATACACTGGGATTATTGATGAATTAAAATATCGATTGACAGTTATTATATTACAGAAGTGATTGTTCCAACATGATCTTATCGAAGCCTGCTGGTGGAGGATAGTGGAAGTTTTCTAAAATGAGATCCAAAATTGCACCGTCATCAACTGAAAATAAAACAAATCAATTAAATTCATCTCAAATGAGTTGTATGATGTGAATGAGCCGTAGTCTTGTGAGCGGTAAGGAGCGGACGAAGGACACACCTTAATATAATTAAGGGATGCCTATGTTGCAATTCCCTTTTCATGTATAGGTGTGTCCTTCATCTGTTTCGTTCCGTTCATGAGTGTACAGCTGGCATTAAGAATAGTTAAATGCGAAGGATAGTTTCATTTTTCAATGTCGATAAGCTATAAAATAAGACAAATTTAGAAGTATGAAGAATAGACTGTTGACACAACACAATAGGTTATGTTTGGTTTAGGTTGGGTTACGTTTTAGGTTAGGTTAGATAGAATTGTTGGTTTGTATCCAATATCAAACATATTTCGTATATAATATGATAATATGATATAATACCATATAAAGCTGGATAGACAGTCCCTTTGATGCTGGACACTGGAATTTCCATATTCCTACCGTTCAGGAAAAAATTGAGCTCGATGTGATCGAAAGCGACACCTATTGTGTCGCCCTCACAAGGCATCATTCGAGGGTCTGCGACCTGATTGGTCACTGCATGGTTGCTGGGAGATGGTGGAGATGTTCCGAGAAGATCAGTCGTCACAAGATCGGCAGGAGACTTTGGTCTCTCTGATGACAGTTTGTATAGTTCGGAATTATTGTGTCTAACTGTACCATCACTGTTCAAACACCAAGATTCTTTATCCATACCACCTGAAAAATAATTATATTTATGATTCAATTAATCTATATAATGAGTATTTTGCTATCAATGTGGATTGGTAAAAAGTGAACAATAATTGTTTACCGTGTACTCTATCAAGATCTGTATTTCTCGTTGCGAGTCCCATAGCCCATACTCCTCCCTGCTGTAGCTTTACTTCAAAATAAGATTTAGATTGAACTAACGGAGCGTTTCCTAAAGCACAACCAGATCCACAAACACGCTGACCGCTTTTGACTATGACGACTTCGTGTCCTGAAAGATCATACAATATTAATTGCATACAGTTGAACTTTAATCGTATACATTTTAAATTAATAGAATCATTTGAAATAAACAAAAATGAATTAGAATTCGAAGATTTTCAAAACAATTTAAGTCTGATGTACTAACATTCAATTATATATATTTTCCATTATCCAGAATCATTCTATCAACATTAGATTTGTCTCCAAATAGTCTGGATTGTTGAGATTCAACTGTACAACAAAAGCTGACTAATCAAACTATTTACCAAGAAGTATTCCACACTAATTTTGTGCAAAAATTTCAAGTATACTTCACAATATGGAAATTATTTATATTTACAAACGAGCCATAAAATTAAGGTAAACACAAGAAACGTCAGAGTATAAGATATTGTGTGAGATAGAAAGTGTCGAATGTATGAAAATATGATCGGTGCACAATAATTGGATTAATGAATGTATGGATGAATGAGGATGGTAATACCCATGTGCGAGGTGTCAAGTTGTATGGGGTTGTCAGGGGGGCGCACGGGGGCCGCGGGGGCGAGCCTCAGCCCCGACAGGCAGCCGCGCAGGCAGCAGAACATGCCGAGGGCGCAGCCCCGACGCTAAATCTCGAAACGTCAAAACGTCGAAACGTCAAAAGCGGTCGCAGATGACACTTGACAGTTATTCAGAGCTGCCAACTCATTTCGTAAATGAGGATAAATTCGAATAGTAAAGTTGGTCTCGCACATCGGAGAGAAACAATTCAGATCTTTTGAAAAAAAAAATCAATTTGATTTCAGTTTTTGATTTGAAACGAATTAATAAAAACTTTCGAAATAAAAAAAAAAAAACTGTAACTTATAACTTGAAACATCTAACTTGGATGCAAATCATCCAATTAGATCATTTTTTTATGATTCTGACCAGAAATTTAATGCTAAGGTAATACTCATTTGTCTAATAATTAGAAATTATTGCATTTATTACTCTAGTGTACGCATTTGGAGCGAAAAATAATTTCTAGGTAGAGATTAGATAAAAAAAATGAGTATTCCCTTAGGTCCTCAATCTTTGATTTCGAATCTAGAAAAAATCGAAAATTTGCGACTTCGACTCCGATTCCAGTGTCCTAGGGAATGTTATTCGAGTAGACACTATATTATAATTCAAAGGAAAAAATGCTAGAGTCATAGGATTTCATGACTCCGACACATAGATAAGATATTGTTTCAAAATACGGACCTCTATCGGTGATTTAGATTTATCGATCGAATTAATAGAAGTATTTTATACCAATAGATGTATGTATAGGTATTTAGTAGGTATAAAATCACATGTGCCGTTTTGTCTTGTTACATTATAATTAGCAAAATATAACACTTACGATTCATCATAGTGAAAAATCGATCATTTAACATTACGAAATCGAATGTTTACTAATTTTTCAATAGATGTGTATGTAAATCGTTCACAGTGTGTTTAGTTTCGTCATCTCACGATTAATATTTGACACTTAGAAATATTTGATTACTCAAATAAATATTTATATTTAACCTGTTCCATCTTCGCAATTTCCCTTTTTACACAACGTCGACAGAATTTCGAAATTGTAGGTTAGGAATTTCGACGAATATTTGAATGTAAAGAGCTTTTCACACTTGCATAAAAAATTGCATATGCGATGAACTAATATGTACAAGTCAATAATTTTTGTATAGAAAATACGTACTTATTGGTATATTGTTTTGATTTTTTCCTATTTAATCATCAATAAATCTTTGATAACACATAAATCGAAAATTTAGTTTTATTAGAAAACTGTTTTAGATTAGATCAGATTAGGACTTACATATGTCGAGTTATGAATGTAGTTGGGATTAATTAGAATAATGGTATGTGTGAAATAGAAAAGCACTATATTATTGTATTGAATAAAAACAAGGATAGCTGGGCTTAAACCATGTTAAGGCTAGGTTCACATTGTGTTTTTTGTTTATGTCTATATTGAAAACTTTCCATCAAAATGGTTTTTTCAAATAATAATTAGAAGAAAGCTGATTTATTTACGTTAATTGCATTTGCATAACATCTCGTGGGTGAGACTTTTTAGATAGAGTAAGATAAATAAAAAGATGCGAGACAGTACAATACAGTACGGAAACGGACTCTACGGTTCCATGTGAACGTAGCCTAACATGAAATCTTTCAACACTTTAAGCGATAGATTGAGAGTTTCTAATTAAACGAACAGCGTACCCCCTCATAATTCATTTCTGAATATACCCCTTATTGGCCGTATAATTGAGATGTATACCTATTGTGTTTTTTTTATATTATTCATGCTTATTTTCATTTTACGAATATAAAATTGTTTCTAATGAATAAAAATAGATTTTTTTCAGAGTATTAAAATTAAATATTAATCATTTCAAAGCATTTTGAATGTGAAAATCCCCTTGATTGTTTGTTTAGAGCGCGTTACACAGCGCGAACGCATGCTCGTAAACTCTCGTTGTTTAGACTTCATTAGGAGGTCGTAAACGGAAAATTGACGCTCGAGAGCGTATGGTCAAATATTTGATCGTTTTTTTCCTTTTAACGGCCGCCGCGAGATTCAAGATGTCCGCCCGTTTCGAGAAAACCGGTACGATTGTTTATTCGGCGGGGAAAAAATCCATTCGGAACATACTGTAGCCAATTTGAAAGTGGTCTCGTTGGTAAACCTGTATTTTCCGAATCGTTCTTCCGCCCGTTGGCGGTTTTTCATTTTGCCCAAATGTGATTTGTGGCGAATCTGGTTTTGTGAAACGTTCACGAAACTCTTGAATGATTCGTTAACTTGAAATGGTCGCTTGCTATTTTCGTCATAAATTATGAAATTCATAATATTTTCGTTCATATAACATATTGGGAAGTTTTTCAAAGTTCAAATATTGTGTTGGAGTGATTTAAATAATCTTTCTAATTTCCACGGAACGGATTTTTTTATAGAATCATAAAATGTATTGATGTTTTGATAAAAATAATGTAATAATGAAGCTATATGTTAATCTAAACAAATAAAAACGAATCGGACTGAATATAATTGTTTATCTTTTTCAACAATTTATATGTTTGTTATATGTTTATATGTTTTTGTATTATATTATTAGTCAAGATAATTAAGGTTTTACAGTATAAAAACGATTTAAATTTTGAGTTGCTTCGTTTCAGATTTTCAAGTAGTTTACATAAATGAGAATCGTGTATGATTCAGAGCAATAATATACATAGATCAATACAATTTCTATCTAGAGTCTAGCTAGAAAAGAAAAGCGTTCCCTCTTGTACTACATTTCTGCTCCAGATCCTTGATAAAAAAGCGATCATTTACATTTTCAACCTATCATAGATCAAAGATCGATACGATTCTCGTGTGCACGTCTCCATCATCACGACTCGAGGCTCACGACTCCGTTCCGAGGGTCACGGTCTCGGAAGACGGTCTCGAGATGTGTTCCACCAGATCGTCTCCTCGTGTCGACCTTGGATTCGGAGAAAGTCAAGAGAGACCGGGCGGTTCACGCACCTGATGTACGTAGGTGTCATTGTCGTGTATCTGTGCCACGCACGTATGACTTTCACCAGGAGTGTGTGTCAACCGGCGAAAACGGATCGTGTTCGTTTGAGATGGTGGAATCGTTCAAGAGTCGAAGGGCTGCGACCCAGATCGTCATGAGATGTGTGGAAGCATTATTCTTGAGGATCAAAGTTGAAAGGAAGGAGTTATTAAGGAGGAAATGCTGAAGGAAGGTCGATAGGAGAAGGATTGAAGGTGGACATGTTGAAGGGAGAAGGATTGAAGAAGGAAGGGTTGAGGGGACAAGGGATTGAAGTGAGGTATGTTGAGGGATGAAGGATTGAAGGAGGACTAACTGAAGTGAGGGAAAGTCGAAGGGATTGAAGTAAGATATGTTAAAGAAAGAAGGATCAATGGGAGAAAATATGAATGGAGGAGGAACGAAGGAAGAAAGATTGAAGTGAGGAAACTTGAAGAAAGATCTATCAAAGAAAAGAGATCCCATAATTCTGGGCTGATAAAAATATTTATGCTAAGAGTAGACGATGAGAGCTGTTCGAGATCCTGTTGAGATTGTTCAATAAGTGTGATTGAAAGAAGAGTTGAAACTTGAATGTTTTGTTTAGACATGAAACCACTTAATCGATTGGTTAAGTGGTCATAGAGATGTTAAAATGTTTGGAATGATGAATAATTTATTGCATGAGTAAATTTTTTGATGGAACCTGTTTTACGCGGGGAAGTCATTTTAACTTTTTCCATAATCATTATTTTTTAATATATTTTGTAAATTGTCAAATTATTGATTCAAAATTATCTTGAAAATTGATTAAAATTAATAATTACCCTCTCTTCTAATGCCTTCCCTTATCCCATATCAAAATTATCTATTTTTTTATACAGCATTAATATTATCTGAACAAATCTGCTGGAATTTACAGAGAAATCTTTCAAATCAATAAATCAACCCAACCTAACCTAATAACAAATGCAATTTAGCAAACGTCCGAGAAAGCAAAACCGCAAACGATACACTTTTTTCGAATAGTTCGAAGAAATCGTCTCCATCAAAATATTACGGCTCAATTTCAATTTTCAATATCGCATTCAGTTTTCACTTTCACGAGATGAATCATCAGGCCATCTGCTCTCCTGAACATGCATCATCTTTTAAACTCGTCAGACGAAAAAGGAAGATCGACCAAAGATAAAAAAGTAAACGACAAACGTCATCGAAACGGTATAACCCAACTCTTTCTCTTTTATCTGATCTTTTCATTTTGATATTATGTTTAAATTGAAAAAAAAACAGTGATTTTTTTTTTGAAAACAATGATGTTACGAAATGGATCTCTTTTCTCCCAAAACTTCGCTCGGTATGTAAATATGCTTTCTTTTTTTGCTCGGAAAACTGTGACGTTTAAAATTACGCAATTGAAGATGTGTTTATGAAAAATTTCAGGCTTCTACGTTGAATTAGAGGCTTTTAAAACTTTCGTAATTCAAAAACTTCGGGGAAAAATCTTAAACGATGTTTGTACTTTCTCGTTTCACCGAAGTTTTCCTCGTCCTGATACGAGAGTAATTCCTTTGTGAGATCACGTCAACGACTTTCACTCTTTTCTGGAAAAAAGTACGTGATTCAACCGTATAAATGTTGAGAATCGTTTATTATAGCCGAATGTGTATTGATCGGAATGTTATTGAATGCAAATTGGAAAATTCAATATTTGAAAAACGTTTTCTTCGATGTAATGAAAGCGAAAAAACGATGAAGAAATTGAAGGTTTTTCTAATAATTTTATTTTATTTGAAAACTAACATACTTTTATTGAATGTAAAAATTCTCGCAACGTGTCTATTATCTTGTCGACGAGACATTTTCCTGACTTTAGCTCACTTAATAACCAAATGAAACCTAATTTAATCAAAGCCTTTTTTTACACCGACAGAAAAACAGATAAATTATAGACATAGTATATGAGACAGAGCCAGTAAAAATCAGTAATCAGTAAAATCAATCAGCCAATCAGTAAAAACTGAATTAGATGATATAATAAATATTTGATATAATTTATTTGAATTATGGCATTTTATGCTGACTCATCGAGTGAAAAATATGGTCATAATATCTATAAAATCTAAGACTAATCCAAATATATTAAGGATACCGAAAGGCGATGTTTATTTTAAACTAGCGATCAATCCATTGAATATATCAACTCAGCACTCAGCACTCAGCACTTTTGGAGCATTACACGGACACACAGACACACACACAGGATAGCGCTATTATAAAGTTAGATGAAAATTTCATTCCAACCAGAAGATACATTAATATGAGCATATTTTTTCAGCAAGGCAACACTTTTGGCCACAAAGCGCCCACCCACGGCTTCGACCCACTTTCTAGCGTTGCTGAAAAAAAAATTTGCACAAAACTAGCATATTCAGCGTCATTTCGGCTTCGGAGGATTGCGAAACGTCGCGATTTTTCACGCGCTCGTCAAATGTCAAATACAATATCGATATGTGACATGTGCGACTACTAGTCATCGGCCTCGTGTCGGCGATTTTGCAATAAACTATTGACAAATGTCCTCTGAAAAAGCGCGCGAACAATGGTTTGAATTCTTCGGAAAATTCTACGTCGTTCTTGGACGACAATTGCGCTTTTTTGGCCGCCTTTATGGCCGGATTTCATCGCGTATTATGGCGCGATTCTAAACTTTTCACAAATTGAAAATAAATGAATTATGCTGTAATATCATTATTTTTAATTTATCGATCTCATATTAATTTCATTCTTGAAAATTTCCTTAAGTAATATTTTCGAGTTAGATTGTATTGGATGAAAATGAAAATAATCAAACATGATGTTTTTTCGTTTGGTCTTATTTTCAGGAAAATTCTCATATGAAAGGAATTGTTTTTGATTAATGTTTTATTGATTTAGTTATGTTTATTTCGTTTAATGAATAATTGTTTCAAGATGGTTGAGAAACACTGGCTTATGTCATCGATGATGTGAAGAAATTTGTGACCCTCACTATTTGTGCGCACTTCGGTTATTATGCAAAATGACATTGGAAATTAAATTAGTTTAGGCTGAGTTCTCATTTAAGATTCGAATCATATAATCTACGTTGAAATATAGATTGAGCTAAGTTTAGTTTTTATTGAAATAATTTGAATTTTGCGTATATTGTATAGAAATTTCTCATTCTTGAGGAAAAGTCATTAGGAAAATTACTTTTACACGCTTAGATCGAGTAAATAGCGATTTTTACGATCGAAATTTAAATTTACCGCTATTTTTCTATACGATAATTATGTAAATTTTTACATAAAGCGAATTTTGATTCGCACTGTCGTGTCCGAATATGTGAATGTAAGCGTGAAATATGAACAGAGGAATAATTCATGACGTTTATTCGAATGTTTTACATCAATTTACATATGGAATCCGTTGGGAATGTAAAAAAACATATATATTTTCTTTTTTCACGTTTATTTTCAGTTGAAAAAATCTCAAAAATCGTTTCGGGATTCTATTTTTTTTTCTTGAAACATTTAAGAAGGATTTGAAAATGAACTTTACATATGTGCGAAATTGAAATGTGTTAATATAAATGAATTTATGTGTATTTTTATGTTCCTTATGTATTCCTGTAATATTAATCTTTTCATAATGAAACTTTTTAGAGTAATTGTGTGCTCGATTGAAAGAGTTTCTGAATCATTGCAATTTAAAATTTACATTTAACTTTGACTTTTAACGTAGTGACTTTTGTTATCTATAGATAATATTACGCATATTCTACATATGCGATGTAATTTCAAAAGTTTTATTTATTTTGTGTTACAAATTCTAAAATTACAATAGTTCACAATTAATTTAAAGTTCATAGAATCTCGAGTAGCACCTAATCATTGAAGCTAGTACAAGACATTGCATAATATTTCTATCAAAAGACAAATCGATTTATCTGACAATGAACGTAACACATGAATGCGCCTCAAGCTAATAATACATAAATCAACGGCCGTAAGCGAGCATCTAAAAATTACTAGATTATGGTGATTGTTTATATAGTCTGACTTTCTCCGAAGACGATCATCATGAAGATGATGATGATGACCTTGATCGAAGATGGAAACCAGTCGTTTGACCAAGAGAATGTGAAGAAGTTCTTTCCCACAAAAGGGCGTTGTTCTCTGTTATGCAACACTATTTGACATTGAAAACTGGATTTGTAATGTTTGGGCCAAATTTTCACTTCTTCGCTATTGTAAAGCTCGTTTCACACGAGTTTTAATTGATTTCTTTGTATTCTTGTTAGATCATTACGAATTCTTGTGTAGGAAGTATTTATAATTAATACAAAACAGACAATGTGCAAAACACGTTAAATAATGTCGTGTCGTGCTTAATATATTTGCTACAATTTGGTACGCAAAACATACTCCTTCGATAGTAAAATATGAAATGTAGTGATGCAGAAACTATTCCGAATTTGTCATAAAATATTTTTTACTAAGTATTACAATCGGATTGTACTTTCACAATTGCTGAAGAAAATAATTTATGATTTGATCGGACTTCATAAAATTAATCATCTGAAATCACAATCACTGGTTATTATTAATCGCTAAGTTTATAACACTTGAACACAAAATTGCATTCGCATGCGAAAAGAAAATAATCTTTCATTTTAACAGAATGTAAAATGGTAGTTTGTTTTTATGAAAAATAAAAATCACTTTATGAAAGTGATCTATGATAAATAGTCACGTGCGATCTTAATGATCCGAAACTAACGATCGCGATGCGGATCAAGATCCATTCAGGATGTTTGCCCGTTGAATGATCTAGCTGCTGGATCATTCAGATATTTTCAATGCCTTAAATAATTTGAATCTTATTTCCTTAACATTGGTACTATCTTTTGCAAACTAAAGTTGCTCGAGAATCAATGGACATAAATCTTATTATGAAACATTGTCTAATAATTCTAATATAGATCTAATTGTTAACTGTGAAATGTAATAATGCGATAACTTTCCCAAATGTGTACACAATAAATTTGTTAAGATACATTGTGATATCATAAGCAGTTAAGGATTCTTTAAAGCACATACAATCAATTGAGCATACAAGTAAATATTCAATTTTATTTACATACATACATTGATGATGCTTATAGAGGGGTCACGACCCTTAGGTTGGAAACAGCTGAATATAGCGAAATTTTCAAATCGCCAAGAGTGTGATGACCTTCGCCTTGATGACCACAAGACGATTTTCGACGACCGGTTTCCGATCAGCAAATGTGACTGCTTCTGCATGATTTGGATAGGTATTCCAAAACGTGAGTACTCACATTCGCAAATTCTTAAAAAAATCGAGAAAAACCCAGAAAAATCGAGGAAAATCTCAGACCGTCGAAATTGAAAATTTAATTATACCTGCTGAACTTTCCGATTGAATTATATCTCAAATCAGAGAATTTAAATAGTGTAGTAAGATGTAAATATCACATAGAACCTTCTTGCTGTCTAATTTCGTGAAAATATTTTGTTTTATGAAATCTTAATGAATTAATGGATATTATCGAACAATAGGTTTTTCGAAATGTTTGGGATTTGCAACATTTGAATTATATTTATGTTTTAAGAAGATTTTAGGATAAGTACAAGAGAAACAATGATGCACAATTGTGTTACATTTGCATTGTATTGTTTATTCAAGTTGATTTATGAAACATCGTATTCAAAATTGCAGAACAATCAAATAAATTTTCAGTTTGTATGAAGTTTTATTTCAATTTCTAAGGTATTTCATTCAAGTACAATTTAACCGAAAATTGTTTTATTATATTTATCTGACGTGAGATGATTCAATCGAAAACACTAAGTTTTCAACAATAAGAAAAAAATGATTTGAAAATGTTGTGCAATATAAAACTGGTTAGTTATTTTAAAATAAATCCTGTTCGATATCTAATAAAATTCAGATTAATGTAATAAATTCTAACACAATAAGCGAATAAGAATTTTCCAACGCGTACAATTAATATGAAATTTCTAAACTGATTAAAATAACGAGTTCGATGACGACTTTCGTCTAATGTGAACTGTAACCTTGATATTGCATTGAAGACCAAGAAAGTTATGCTGAAAGAAAGTAGACGAGGGAAGGTCACACGGTCGTTAAATTAACCAATCAGCACACATGTGACTAATTAAATAAGAAATTTTAATCGTTTAATCAGATCGTTGTGTAATATTACATCTTATATCAACACTAGTGGAACTATTTATGGCCACTTTATAAATTTGTTGATTATTCATTTCAAATGAATTAATAATATTTATAATTAATTGATTTCATTTAATAAAAAAATGATTTATAAAATATATTATATTTAAATATGAAAAATGCTTATTTTCAAATATTTCGATAAGAAACATCGATGAGTGGAGAAGCGCGAAACCCGCGATTTGCAAATGAGACACGTTCTCGAACGTTCGGAATGGAAACTCGTCGACAAATTAACATGAAAACCATCGAAAAAATAACAAAAATCAGGACGATAGTATTCTGATCGACATTCAGAACACGTTTTTCAGGGGACATTCGTATTTCAGAGGCGCGCGGGTCAAGGTTCGCGAATGGGTTTTCACTTGGCTCGATGTTAATCGTCGGGCTTTTAAATAATAAGAAGTGGATTTGATGGTATTCGATGGGTTTGGCTTCATAAATTATCTAATGCTTATTTCAAGGTTGTATTGTTTTAAAAATAGTAGGTACAATACATACTTTTGAGAAGTAGTTTGACTTGTCGTCGAAATTCCTGAAAATGATTCACACATATACGTTACAATCTTTTTTATCACCATAAATATAAAATCAAGAGTGTAAAAAAATAATGTGTAAAAAAATGAAACAACGTTGAAGTTTGTTATCACGTTATTGAAATGTTTTTTAAGTGTTAAATTATTAAAATTATCGAAAGTAGATATACTTTTTTCAACTATTTAATATTTGTACTTATAAAATCAGAGTTAATTTGTTTACCCATTTATTTGTTAAACATTTAAGCCGTATTTCATTTAAAATTATAGTTAAAATGATATTTAGGGCAATCATAAATTTTATGTGAAAAACATTATAAAGCTTGTATAATACCTACAGTTTTCATAAATTAATTGAAAATATTTGCATGAATGATTCATTGCTTACTTAAAGAATAATATAAAAATGTCATTAAATAACAATTAGAGAAACCATCATATGATAATTAATCATTGAATGATCTGTTAAATCGACCATTTCCCCAAAAATGCAATGCGAATATTCATCATGAGTTGATTCATCACGTGAAAGAAAATTAATGGATGTGCTTTTGATTGTTCGTACATGTTCTTTTTGCACTCCTTAACTGATTATTTTATCACGATGAACTTTCCAGAGTTATCGTATGTACATCTGGAAAGGTATAATTATATTTCACGATTTACAATTGCACAATTGAGTTAATATTCACAGAGTTTTGAGCAATGCCAGGTTACAGAAACTAGTAATAGATGTTCTTAAAAGGCAATATTTCGATTGTAGAAAGAATGCTGTTCTTTTCAAAAGGAAGATTCACCTGGGCGTGTCCACCTTCGTCAAACATTCGTAGGTCTTTTGTGGAAAAAATAAATAGTTACACCCACAGTTGTCGTCAACATTTGCTCGTTTCACGTGATCGAACGTCCACTTTCGTCATCATCATCATACCACAATGTTCAAGGTCACTATAAAGCCTAAAAGTGGTGATTTTGTGTTCAAAATTTCATATTATGTAAGGAATTACGTTTATTCTATTCTAGTTTCTATTCGTTTCAATTGTGACGAAAAATCAGCAGACTTGTTATTTGAAATGTTTGTGTTTTCTCATGATTTCTATAATTGATGGTGTAAATGTGAAAGAATATTATAATACGTTTCAATTGAGAAATTTAAATTACATCATTATGTCATGAAAATTGATAGAAAAATGTTGTAATTAACGTTTATTATTCATGCATAACAATTTCACGAGAACAATTATTTATTTAAGTAGTTACTAACAAAAACAATGTTATTAAAAGATATCATTAAATTATATAAGATATTTTATTTTCAACGTTTTTCTATTAGATAAAAACTTATTTTGAATTGGGGTGAGATTTAGGTAAATTTAGTATAATGGTGTATTTAAAACGGATAAAAATATCAATTATAATCGATCGAATTATTCACATCATGCATGTGCTCATAAGTCTCAATGATAATGAATTTTCTTTTAAAATAGTTGACAATCACTGGAAGACGCGCATCGAACCACACCAGCTATATATAGGGGTGTTTTACGAAACACCTGCCAGTTTATTGTTGTTGTGCCCGTTGGCCTCTCGTGTCTTTCTTGGCTGGTCTTCATTCCGAGGAGTTCCATCGTCAGGTGAGCATCTTCATACATACATTCATTTTTCATCACAGTTGACACGAAAATCATATAAAAGTGTTGTTAAAATTAATCATTGATAAATATTTTTCATATTTTTATTTTGTGTTTTTTTTTTTATCTTTTCAAATTAAAATTGATTTATGTACGAATTTTGAAATTTAACTAAACAATAAGTATGATTACATTTTAGATTTTTCGAGTTATTGGATTTATGTTTGAATAATTTATCGGATAATAATACAAAATCTTTGTATTTAGTCAAATATATCTTAAATTACAGTAATATATTTAAAAAAACAATTGTGTTTCTTTTAATATTCGATTTCTTAAGCAATTGAAATCAAAGTTCGATATATTTGTGTCACTCGAATGTTTTTTCAGCATTACTTATAAGTAATCGTATACTTATTTCATTTTTTGAACCAGCGAATAAAATAACTTAATATTCTCTATTGAACTATGATATAAACATTAGTAGAATCAATTATGGACACAATCAATTTCAACAGTATAATAATTCTAAAATAATTACAAGTTAATTAGTACCTATGTGTTTCAATTCATTATTAATTCATACGGAAATATAGAATTTTCCGACATTATTTTATCATAATAATCATAATCGATGGGATACTGATTAATTTCACACATGTGGGAACAATTGCATGTTTTTCATATGATACACATATGTATATTTTCCGCGTTGAAAATCACTTATTGTCTTATCTGATTGTATTGTATATATTTAGCTCAACTTTCTCAAATACAACCAGCATGTGTGACTTTATTTCATTTTTTTGTGCGAATCGATTGTAACAATTCATTTCACTGAAGTGACGTTTCCTAGATAATTGTTCAGTAATTTTCATTTTAATTATAGAACGATTCTGTAAATGGTTACAAAAGAATGAAAAAATCTGTAATAATTTAAAATCGAATTTTATATCGCTTAGAAACGATTAAAATGTTAAAAAGTAAGTCAAATTCAATTGAAGTTAAAGTCGAAAATGAATCATAACTTTTGACAAGGGTTCGTGTTTCATGTATTATTAATTTTTTATTGATATTTTAATACAAGAAACAGCAAGTGGTTTTCGTATTTAATCATCATTATTTTTTTTTTAATTCAATTAGAATGCGTGAAATGTGCTTTACGAAATATTTGTTATTATGTATAAAATTTCATATCCAAATAACATAATTTCAAATTAGCATTAAACAAACTTGTCACGCTCAATAACAAGAGAAATTGTTAATGAATATTCGAGTGAATGTTTCATTACAAGAAAGTTGTTTGATCATTTAAATCAAATAGCTTTATTTGTTTTTGAACATGATCAGTTGTGTAACGAAAATGACATGTCGTGAAAAAAATCGACTTAATTACAATTAACAAAAAAAAAATGACACAATCAAACATTATACAACAAATGTATTCTAGGATGTTATACAAAAGTCGCTAAATTCTAGTAAAATTTTCTATTTGCATTTTTCATTGACAAAACAAAAAAAAAGTGGTCATGGCCACAAAAGCGGAGATGCAACTCTCGATTTCGCGACGCGGAAAACGTCATCTTTCGACCAAATAATAACGAAACGGCGCCAAAACAAATTCAAACTAATGCAACGTTATTTATCGCAATTTAGTCACTTATCATTGAGACAAATCAAATATTAGACGAACCCATAAAATATGACGTAAACCCTGATGGATTTCAGTTGTAAGAAAAACTATTAGAGGTGCAAATTGCATCAAGTGTTTTGGGTTGACCTAATATAATAATTTTAATAAATGCATCCGAAGAAGAACAAAGTTCAAGCGAAGGCCGTCGACTTTTTGAATTATGTAAGCGATAGTTTTTTTTTTGACCGTTTTGGTCATTAGACATTCTAACGGCGTGCATAATACCGCTGTCCAACGTTTGTTTGTTCGTCCTCGTTTTGTGATGTGTGTTTGTTGTTTGTTTATTTGGTTTTCGTTTTCAGGATAAAAATGAAAGTTTTGGTCGGTTTCGTTGTGTTGGCAGCCGTGTGCGCCTGCGCACAAGGGCAGTTCGCCAATGGCCGTATTTTGGAGCCTCCTGTGCCAAGTCTGTGCGCTCAAAGAGTCATTCATGAAAGGAGACCAGATGGTAATTATATATTTTTTTATATATATCTATAAATATTCTTGGTAAAACTATTAGTTATACCCATATGTGTTGACGTATTTTAATATAATGTCTTTAAGAGATTTTAAATCTGAAGAAACGCATCTAATATCTAAATATTTTCAATTATAAATTTCTAATTACTTTCATATATTTGAAAACTTTTCTCGTTACGTAAATGACATTACAAACATCTAACATTTAAATCAAATTAATTAAAATATTATACAAACATTTGATTTGCATATACACGAAAACATTTAAATAAATTCAAATAAAAACCTTTCTACGAGTGCATATATTTAAATAATAATATAAAAAACACATGACCATACAATATAAAAATAAATTCACAGAACAATAAACCATTCGAACGAGTGTTTCGAAACGTATATAGGGTCAGTTACGAAAATCGTATACAGGGTGTATGGAAATTTCGAAACGTCGATTGTAATCGAACAACCATTAAAAACGCATCATAGCCATTTATTTCGCAACGAATACATAAATAACATTTGGGAATTGCGAAAGATTTCTCTATGCGGATGTTCGACGAAGCTATGCATTCTTAAATACCACTAAAATTTCGATTACTCGAAACCATTTGTATTTCGATAATTAATCAATCGTTTGTGAAAATTTCACAGTTGAAATTTCGTAGTAGAAAAACTGGTCGCTTTTGCAATTGAGACGTTCTACGTATAAAGTGATAAACTTCACTTTTTGAAATTCGGAAATAAAATTTTATTGCATTCGAGAAAATTGATTTATCACGCTTATCGTTTTCTGTGATTTTCTCTACGTGATTTATGATCTATGCATGCATACATATTTTAAGTGAGATCTATAAGGATTTACGATAGATCCGCGTTAGAAATCGAAACTGTCCCCAGGTACACGTTCGACCCAGAATTTGCGGAAAATCTAACATCAGTTTGCTTTCAATGTCGAAAGTTTTACTTTGTACGTGAGTACATAGAATTTCAACGTTTTCCTAATCATCAGAATCGGAGATGTTTTGTTAGGGAGAACGCTTTTCTTTTCCGGCTAGAGTCTATCTAGATTTTTTCTTGCTTTAGATGCAAGCACTATGCAAAAAAACAATGATTAATGTTCATTAAATGATAAAAGTTCTCTTTTGCAAGTTTGCAACTGAAAGCTTTATTGCTTTTTCTCTCTCTACATACGATCAATAAAAAGGCAAGGATTTTCAGGATCGAGGATCGAGGAAGGCAAAGATTTTAAGCCAGAATCTAACTAGAAAGAAAAGCATATCCCATGATAATCAGAAACGCTTATAATTTGTCTCACTAGATATTATTGCCTTTTTTCTTTAGTGTTCTTATTTAGAGCGGGAAAAACAATTATTTCCAACTAGAATCTAGTTAGAAAAGAAAAGCGTTTTCCTTGCACTCATTATCCAACTATAGACTTGAGATGTATTTTGACAAGATTACATCACTTTGACTAAGTAAGATTAACTTTCGATTTAAAAATACAATTTCATTCGATGTTTAATGCAGGAAAAATGCGAAAAATTCGATTTGCATATGAAAAGTATGAAAATATTGATGCAAAGCATTTTCTTTGTCACTTTAATTGTCGCTTTCACGCCATTGTATTACGCGTTCGCTCGGCACAATTACTTTTGTTTTTTAAACCCATTTCCACTTTTTTGTTTGCATATTCGAGTTAGTGGGTTAAGTGCTTTCACCTGTCGGCTTTTTGCGGTTCGATCCTTTTGAAGACAAAAAAAAATCGTCACGATTGTGCAAAAACTGCTCGCAGAGCATGATACTGATCAACATTATATGGAAGACGAGTAATCTGATCGTTAAACGAGCTTTTCAGCGCTCAACGTGATTAACTTCATAAAACAAAACGTCGAGGAAAACGATGAAACATGTTTGATGCATTTTTCTAAATTCCCTTCAAAATGAATTAAAATACCCCCAGAAATAAATTATATCATGTCAATTACATAAATGAGTTGTCACACTAGACGTATATTATACATATTAGATATGTATTAATATCTATATTATATTATATTATATATCTGTTATCGAATTCCCTAAGCGAATCACGCACAATTTCGAGACCCTGGCTCCGAATCCATCGTCCAAGGTCTGATGATGCTTCTCGGATTCCACGAAGGTGCATCAATTGCAAAACTTTCAGTCACTATCTTCGTCCTGAATACCGATGAGGACTAATGATCGAATGTTGGAATTCTTAACTTTGATAACTTGCCATATTTTGAGCATCGAAAGTAGGTCATCGATTTGTCATAGATATATGAAAATTGAACCTCTTCATTCCAGATTCTTCACCTTTTCAAAAAGAAATATAATACAACAGTCAACAAGTTCATATATAACACAATCAACTGCTGAATAATCAATATTATATTTGATAAATAAGATCATTCAAAATTTAATGAGAATCTGATGTTTGGTTGAAAAGTTTCAGCGTTCTTAATGAGCTTTCTCTTGCTATTTTCAAAATTATGAGGAATTTTTAATTTAGTGGGTTGATATATTGTTTTTATATTCTAGTAGATTCTATAAAAATGTTAATGCTGAAGTTGAATCTTAAAGAGGATATTAAGATATGAAAAAAAATGGTTGAAATAGACCCAGTTTAGTTAAGGAAACAAGTATTATATGCTAATGTACATAGATTGAAGAGGTTAAGTTTGGTTAAATTACGTTTCAGAATAAATTATACCGATGAAAAAAATAATTTTGAGCATAGAAACGCTTTAAAATAGAGGTATCACTAAATTTATTTAAATTAGTGTCATTAGCGAGTATCAAAAATTTATAGATTTCACGTATATTTTGGATAAATCAAACTTTCGTTGCGAATTGCTAAACGTGATTCGAGCTCGAAAAACTAAAATTTCATAAAGAGGAATGCAACTTTCTCGTCGTGATCGTCTAGATTTTTAGGGTGTGGTGAAAACAATGATCGCGGTTTTTCACAGACGAGAAAGTGAAATTTGCAATTTGTCAAAAATGCGTCAACGCCAATCTTGAACTGAAACAGTTTAAGTTCATTTTTGACAAGTTTTTTTTCAAAATTTTCAGAATTTCATATTAGGTTGATATTATCCGTCTATAATTTGATAATAGACATCTATGTGTGCTTAATGATAGCTGTACATTGATTCACGTTCATGTTTATATATTTTTGCTAATTATATATTTTTGGAATAAAGTTCAGTTTTTAGTTAACTGTCATAAGGACAAGTTGCTTAATTTGATTTCAAGGATCATTTTCTATCATTAGTTTAAATCAAACTGAATGTTTTGATGTACTCTACAAGTAATACTATTTTTCCAGATTGCTTATTCAATTTTCATAAAATTTTCAGGCAAGGGATACTTCTTCTCATGGAGAGATCCTGCCACCAGAGATACCGAAGAAGATTGGTTAGGAGGACGCAACTATTGCAGACAAAGATGTATGGATCTCGTCTCAATCGAAACCCAAGACGAAAACGAATGGATCAAGAGCAGAATGGTCAGAGAAAACGTAAGTCCACTCGTCAATATGTAATCTTGAATACATACAAGTTTTTTGGAATCTAATTTGTTTTCATGCGGATTTCAGGTCAAATACATCTGGACTTCAGGTCGTATTTGCGACTTCAAAGGATGTGACAGACCAGACTTGCTCCCGACCAGAGTCAGAGGATGGTTCTGGACCGCAGTACTCCAGAAGTTGGCTCCTACCACAGACAGACAGCAAAACGATTGGTCAGAAAGCGGTGGAATCGGTCAACCTCAACCAGACAACAGGGTAATTATCTAAAACATCACTGATTAATTTAAAGTATGAGAATGAGGGTAATAGAAATCAATAGTAGCCTAAAGATCACTAGTTAGCAAATAGTGAAGTTTAGTGCAGTTGGGTTTTATTGTTAGAGAGACACTTAAAGGAGATGCTTATGATACTTTAAGTCTAATTCTTATAGTTTTTTCTTCACTTGAATAATCATCTGATTTGTATTTCATCTATCATCGATTGTTGCATCCAACATTGAAACAAATCAGAAAATGTGTCCCTATCTTGCAAACATTCTAAATCTACTTTTGATTGAAATTATTTCAGTAGTGAATGAATGCTGATCTCAAATCATTATTAACATTGGAAATTTTGATTATTTTCAGGAATTGCTGCAAGGAGGAGCTCCTGAAAACTGCTTAGCTGTTCTGAACCAATTCTACAACGATGGTGTCAACTGGCACGATGTAGCTTGCCATCATCGCAAGCCAATCGTTTGTGAAGAAAACGACGCTCTTTTGAAATACGTTCGTTACACCAACCCCAACTTGAGGGTTTAAATAAGCCAAGGCACAGATACACATGCTTAAAATTAGCACGCTCTTTGACTACACAAAAAATCAACTAGTTTTGAGTGTGCTCGATACTAGCAATCTTCTTAAGACGCATGCCACTGGTTAGTTATTGCTAGTCAGTGGCATGCTATTTAGCAGCGTGTGTATCTGGGGGCCTGAATCGTTAATTATTACATGTGTACAATGAAGTTTGCCAATTGTTAGTATATAAAAGGAAAAGAGTTCGATTATATATTTCTGATGGCCACCGAGTGTCGAACTAATTTATATATGTATATATTTATATCGATATGTATATTCATATATATGTATTTTTTATTGTTAAAAGTTAATTAAGTAATAAAGACTGCCAAATATAATTTCGTTCTTGATTTTTGTATATTCATCTGATATCAATAATTATAAAAGAATATTGAATTTAATATGAGGAAACGTTGTTTTATAGTTTGTTCTGATTCATGGAAAAAAAATTATCGCAAAGATATTGAAACAATGCGTAAATTACAAATCAGATTTCAAAGTATTTGAGTTAATATTATTTCATAAAAAAAGCATTATGCTATTTATATAGATATGAGCTGATAAAGTATTATATTTATTCGATAATTTTGAGATTATTTTTATCAATTTAAGCCATTATCAGATAAGTGAAATCACTTTATAAAAAGGGGAATTTAGGATTATCCAAATTATTTCTATTAGTCAACAAAATCAGTTGATCCATTGTTTAATTGAATGATTCGATAGGAATTTATTTATATTTTTTGAATAGGTGCACGTAATGTGAATAAATTGAAAAATGTGATATAAATATATATTTTTGAGATTTTAATTTTGATAGTTTATGATTGAACGCATTTTTTTCAATTAACAGTTTTTCAGTTTTTCGTCAGTTCACGTTTAAATCAAATCGAAACGAATATACAAATTCAGTTCTAGAAACTAAAGAAAATCAACGTATCAATCTCTCTAATGAAGACTAACCGAGTGTCTATATTTAGATTCAACATCAGAACACTTTATTAAAAATATTTTTTTCAATTAATATTTTTCTTTGATTACTTAAATTAATAAAAATAAAAAACATGAGTACAAATAATAGTAACTAAAAAATCCAAACCAATTTTAAAACTAAAAGAAATTATTTCTAGATCGAAACGAAAACGTATTTAATTTTTTGGAAATGGATTGTACTTCACTAATAAGCGGAAAAGCTACTCTAGATACAGCTTAATAAGCTCAGTTCACAATTGCACCGCGTCAAGTTGGCAGTCGCGTTCTTAAAGTGACAGCTGCGGCCCCTCCCGTGCGGAACGTCGGCGCCTTCGCCCCACGAGACAAGCGCCCCATTCCAGCCTCGCAACAGATCCACGACAGACGATGGACCGCCGGAAACTGTCGACGGCCGGCAACAGCCTTTACGAGATCCTCGCGTTGCCCAAAACCGCAACGCCCGACGACGTGAAGAAGACCTACCGGAAGCTGGCCCTCAAATACCACCCCGACAAGAACCCCAACAACCCCGAAGCCTCGGATAAGTTCAAGGAGGTGAACCGAGCTCATTCCATCCTCATAGATCCCACCAAGCGCAACATCTACGACAACTACGGCTCGCTGGGCCTCTACATCGCCGAGCAGTTCGGCGAGGAGAACGTGAACGCATACTTCGTCGTGACGTCCACTTGGTGCAAGGTCCTGTTCGTCTGCTGCGGTATTCTCACCGGGTGCTACTTCTGCTGCTGCCTGTGCTGCTGTTTCAACTGCTGCTGCGGCAAGTGCAAGCCGCGCACTCCGGAAGAGTCCGGAGATTATCACACCCTAGATAGAGACGATTCCGACGGGGTGGCCGCCAATCCGGTCACTTCTCAACCGGTCGCCGCTCCCGACAACAAGCAGATGCCAATGGCGATGCCGATGCCCGCTCCGCCCTCCGCCTCCGCCCAGGCCGCGCCCGCCCCCGCGTCCGAGAGCACCGGCCTCTACTCAGGTGGGGTCAACTACGGAATCTCGCAGTAAACGCTCGAGGGAAAAGCGATCGTGTGCATCTAGACTACCCAGAATATTCAATTGTATCAAATTGTAAACGATCATCGTCTTCAAGTAAAATTTTATATTTTGTACAAATCAAATTGGTCGTTTCAAGATCAATGTATTGAAATATGATTCTGATTCATACGTTGGCTATACGTTTCATTTTATGCATAGCTATAAAATGAATTTCACAAATTGTATGTATGAATCAGAGATCTGAAGAGATTGCATTTATGAGTTGAATTTCCTCAGCTCTCAATAATTTTCACGAATATCGTACATGATTCTTATCAAAACACATAAAAGCATAAGTAATGCAACTCAGAAAGGTAATCATTCAAAATCTTCAATGTGAGCATTCAATTAATTCATTAATTGTTATTCTCATAAATATCATTACTTTAGAACGCAATCCTTGATCGTTTACAGTTCTTATAGATTCCATATGTTAACAGGAATTTGTATTGTAATTGGAACCGAATCCAATTTTATTACCTTTAGAATACATGCATTATTAATTTATTAGCTAATTTTCCATACATCATTAATATTTACTTAGAAAATTCCAATTATGAAACAAATTCTCTTTGAAATATAGAACCTATAAAAGATGTACGAATATAAAACCATCATGTCATTGTCAATAATGTTTTTCAAGAGAACAATAAAACTCGTTATTTAAAATGAATCATTCACTGTAATTAAATCCTTTGCGAAAGTTTTATCGTTCACACATTATCGAACACACACAATTGATCGCTTGTTCCTCAACATTTTACTGTAAGCGTCCACGCGTAGATAGAAATTCTTAACATATTCAATTTGTCCATCTGAATCTTTGGTGAGTATGTTCGTTCGATAATCAACGGATGACGATCTCGGTTGAAATCCATCCAGATTCATGTAATTTGTTTAAAGAAGCTCTATTTAATGATTCAAACTTTGCCGTTTATGTATCGAACGCAGCTAAAAGTAATACTTTGAAGTAAATTCTTTAAAAAAATCACAAGCAAGGTTCACACGGGATAGCTTTACTTTCTAGCGAATTCATTCTATTAATGAATATGTTTATTCTTGTTTTAAATTCTAGTCTGTTTTTTTTTTCGTATAGAATGTTAAAATATAATCGCATCATGATCAAACTTCAGTATTAATTGTGCATTGAAAATCACCATAAATGTTCCAACAATTTTCTTGTCACCGTTTTAACAGTAAATGTATGAACTGTTGTTTTAAAAAGTGGTATGATTCGATTTTTTTTTAATTTAAAAGGGTTTCATTTAGGCTGCCTAATCTATTTCAATTAATTTCAATTAGTTTCATGTTAGGTTAATGATTTGTACCTGTTTTCAAATCAGCAGTTCATATCTTTATTTCAATGCTATGAAACTATGTATCATGTATGTGTAATCATTTCACATTCTTGGAATTGTCAGTTCGATGCATATTTACTTCATTTTTGTGAATTCTTCCATTATCAGATGTTTCCAATGCATTTTGAGTTATTCAGCATGATAAAAATCCTCTAAAATGGTCATATTGAAGTATTCGAGTCATTTTTCTATGTTGAAATAGATAATATTGACTATTAATCTGAAATTGAAGTAATTTTTGAACGATTTCCAGAACTTAGGTTAAGTTATTATTTTTTGTTCATGTGTATTCTTAGAACTTCAAATATTTATTTGTCTATTTGTGCTTATTTGTTCTTGCCTTATTTTAAAATCACCAAACTGTTGTTTTGTCTGTGTTATATGTCACACGATTTTGTTTTGAATATTTTCTATAAATGATATTTTTGTTCCTTAGATTATTGTTAATATGAGTACTACTAAAACTCACCAAAGAACTAATTAATTGGAATCAAAAGTTTCTTGATTTCAAGATTTTTAATTAACACTGTAAGTATAGGAGATTCTTAGATTTTTTAATGATTATACTATGGTACTATATACATACATATTAAATATTCAATGTAGCATTTACGTTTATGATCTTTAATTTTTTTTATGAATGTAACAATTCCTTATTATCATACGGGTTTTGATAGAAAGAATACTAGCAATGTATTTTTGTACCATTTGAGTTTAATTTAATATGTACTATCGAAGCTGATCATCCATTTTCATCAATTACGTAAAGTGACTAGATGACTTTTCTGAAAAAAAATTTTTGTTACAAATGATTGTTGACTTTGTAGCGATGAATGTGTTATAAAACAATGTTAATGTATACTCCTATATATAATTTATGTTACGTATTTTATCAATTTTTTTCATTATTCATTTATCTAATCAATGTAATATCTCGGCACCACCAATTTGATGGATGATCCAAGGTTTCATACGAGACATTTTCGCAATGGTTGTAAAATGAAGTTTCAATTATTAGTTGACAATTCATTAAAATTTAATAAACGAGTACCTATAGTTTACGAAAATTAAAAAAATACAAAGCTTCCGAATGCATTTATAATCAAATTAATATCTTGTCAATTCATATAATTTCACGAGGCTGCTATTCAAAAAAAAAAATATTCTCATCGTTTATCAGTTGTGTTATTTACACGTAACAATGAAAAATTATCTTATTAGTTTTTAGATAAAAAAGAACTGTTGTTAATCAACCGAGGTAACCTAATTTATAAGCTTATTTATAATGTTGATGTTCCGCTTTGATGCTACGTTAACACTTTTTGTGTTTCATGCACTTGAGCACTGTCCAGTCTGTCTTTAATCTCGTTTCACATCATTAATTGACTCGTTCAGACCTACGTTTTTGTTAACAAAGACCTAACTAAAACAATTGCATTAGAAAATAAAGTATTTATTAATTTTTCCATGTTTCACGGCATGCTTTTTTGCTCATTGATATTTAAATGCAATTATTATTGCATTTTTTTGTCATAGATTTTGAAAATTTCAATTTACTTTTCAAGTCATTATTTGTTTTAAAAAGTACAATTAAGTTATTTAAGAAAAATTCACCTCTTTTCTGCTTATCCAAACCTTGACAACCCTTCTAAAAAGTTGATAATAAAATTGGCTGTAGATAATCATTTGTTGCATTGAGTAGATAATTTCAAAATAATTGTAATTAGTTAGTTTGTGCTGAGAAAAAAAAGGTAAATTATTTAATATAACAATTTTATAAGGTTTCAAAAGTAATGTACATAATTAAGCACACCGGGTCTGAACAAGTTAATGTGATCCGACTCGATTCTGTGGGAAATCAGTTGAAAAATCACCGAGAACAAGTAGAATATTAATTTATGTTTCTTGTATTATATTAGTTTTATTATTACCTTCTTTAGTGATTGTACGTTTGTTATGAACATCATTTAATTTTCGATTTTTTCCTCTACAGATGCGAATATTAAGAAATATTAGTCTGCCGAGGCTCGCACAGAATTCGAACTTACTCCCGACCCATTTTTTGACTCTTCGATATTTGTAATAGTGATGCCATGGATTTTTTAAGTATTATAATATGGAATAGTTAAGGCATTTAAACCCAATATACAAATCCTAATGATGATTCATGAATTTATTTAAAACGTCACATGCGTTTTATACTGTATGTGGACATGAAAGATGAATTTCTCAATTGTTTAGTGATCATTCTAATGTTCTTAGTATTTATTTTTAAATTAAATACGCTTTAATATTCTTTGTGGGATATAATATTGTTAAATTATCAAAAGTAATTTTTGTATTATTATAATTATTATTTTAATTTAATTATATTATTAATCAAAATTTTTCATTTTCATTATTTCATTACCTTCATCGCTAATATATAAGTATAAAATACAAAGTCACTTTCAATCTAATAATTTTTTTTTATGATTTACTATAACGATAAGACAACTCAACTAAACCTCACTCTATGCATTGTTCTCACATATATAATATATAATTACAAACTTGAATTATGCACAAACGGCCTTACAAAAAGAAGAACATGGAAATTACCCTCGATCTGAACCGTTTCGTGAAAATGAAACTTTGAAAACGAGGATATTACCCCTCAATCGAAAATGTTGGAAGTACTCTCCAAATAAGTGTCTTATTAAAAGAAAAGCATTTAGATTATCGTAATAGTCATTTTCAATTTTTGAACATAGTCTCACGATCATCAAAATTTGCTAAAAATCAATTATTATCATAGTCTGTTTGAATGTCGTACGATCAGTATATCGAAATGGTTATTGGACGAAATAAAATCAACGATATGAACGTCGTTCGACTTTGATAACCCCATTTCTTTTCACATTGTAATTGTTGAATTGAATTCCTCTTATTCCTATTTGAATATTGTAGTTATATTTAAAAGAGTAGCGATAAATACTTATGATTCAGTGTGCGGGAACGTTTATTTGCTTCTGATAAGCAGGACGTTCGTCATTTTTCAAATTTTTTCCTTATGAAAGTCATCGTGTACGTGAAAAGTTCAACTTATCACTACATTTAACTCTAGCTTTAAGTGAGAATATGATTATTTGATGTGAATGAAAAGCTGTTTCTTCTTCGATCGAACTTAGTAATTTTGCAAAATTATATCAAAACATGTTATTTTCATTTTATATAAACTTAATTTTTTTCTTTTCAAAATTATTAACATTGTAATTTATTTGTAATTGTATTAATCGATGGTAAATGATGAAGTGGTGCTGCAAGTCTATATATTAGGAAAGTTTCAGACACAATATTTTTTTCTTTGCATTAAATAAAAAAAAAAGATTCTTTTCGGTCTTTTAGCATTTCATCACCTCTTCATCGATTGCCGTTGATATTCGTATGCCTAAATATTAAAAAAAAGATATTCTGACAATATTCTGAAATGTATATAGTCCCGAGGATATAAAGATAATGAAAAATACTTTTATTCCTTAGAAAAAAGGATTGCCTTAATTTATTTTAACTCATAGCAGGTTATTTGTAAAATTTTCTTTACGTAATGAATTTAATTTAATTTTTGTAAATATGATATTTCTCGTTAATTGTACTTCCACGTATAAATTTGCAATCCTCAAATATACCCAACTTTTCTACTTCAAGTTCAATATTTCATATTTCAAGTATAATATTCTATTTTGAGTTCAAATTAATGAACTGTCAATAGTATTGAAGTTAAAATGGATAAAACTGAACTCAAAATAAAAAATATTCAACTTGTAGTGGAAAACGTTAATTGTGTATAACTTTGAATTGAAGGGATAAGTATTTTTTAGAAATCATTTTGTTATACAATATAAGTCGCGTTGATGCAATTTTAAATTATGAATTTGTTAATATATTCAATATATCCTTAATCGTTAATTATGAAAAATTGACGTTGATAGTTGTTGACCGTCATATAACAGGAATGTGTTTGACAACTAAAGCCGTCGTTGAAATTTGCGAATTTTTCCGTTAGCACTATACATATACATATATATATACTTTTAAGTATTCAATGATTATGATACCCTTATTAAATATAATTAAAATTAACGTAAATATTAAATTAATAAATACAAAATTACTAGCAATTTGTAAGAATTACGATATGAAATAATGAGATTGCAACATAAATTTATACTATCTATTTCTTGAATAAAATGAAATATTTTGCTTAGTCTGTTCCGATTTGAAACGAGAATCCACATTTGTCTGATGGACGTTTTTAACGTACATGGATTATGTATTTGATTGTTATTTTGATGTTATATTAAAAGTATTAATAAATAAACACTTGTGTTATTTACTTGCATATTTAAATCTTTGATTTGTAACTTTTCTCATTGTCAGGCATGCAACGATCATATTAGTAGCCTTCACTGATTCTTGGACTGGCTTTTTCTCATTCTTGTTGAAAATTCTTACGTATTTAGAGACAAGCTTCTCTCATAATCATTTCACTGATCATCTCGCTTTTTTTGTTGTAGGTCGAGCATGAAGAAACGTTTAAAGTAAGATCTTAGTCTTTTATACTAATTTTCCTTCACCGTACTATTCAAACATTCTTCTTGCAATTATTTTATATAAATTTCTTAAATATATTGAAGTTTATAATATGTTAGTAAAATTTGTTGCACGGTTTCAATACATAGTTAAGCATTTTGTCTTTCTAGACGTGAAAAATATAATGGTTATTATGTGCTGAAAAAATATTTGTGGTATTTTAGTTTGTATGTTGACATATGTTTTTCATTTTAAGTTCAATACTTTACATATCAATTGCAATGTTTAAAGAGAACAATTGAAGTTGAAATGGAAAATTTTGAAGAAGACAATTTGTATGAATGTTTAAATTTGGGTTTTTCAATGTTGGGTTTTGATAATATTTAACATTTGTTAGTTATGTGCATGTGTCTAGTTAGAATGTTATTATTTGATATTTTGTTGGCAAAGTTTGAAATTTTTGGAAAATTCTTTTCTAATCATTTTCATGTGCAAGTTTCAATTAATTAGAAAAGCTTATTTAATGTTTCCGAAAAGTCATTTTGCTGACTGAAAATTCAATAGCACCTCTTATTTTGAACACAACTGTTTCCAATTTTATTTTCCAAATCGATTCTTTGCTTTTATTTGGTTTATTTCAAGTTTATTTTGTTCTTTTCAGGCGGAGGCTTAAAATACACGTAGAAGTTGATTATGCCCAACTATTGTTTAGCGACTTCCACACTTTCAATCAGTTTTAATGTTATTTTTTGTAGTTTTTCTTTTTTTTTTAATTTAGATAAGTATTTAATTTTTAATTTATCTTCACGAAATTGAATCATTCACATTATACTGCTGCAATCTGTTTTTATAACTTTATTAAAATTATTTGCGCAAACGTTTTGGCCTAAATATTGATATTTTCAAAATTATCATGCTTCATTTAAATCAGATTACAGTACAGGTATTTCACTTTAAAGCGATTTTTACTATTTTAAGTTCAATATTACTCACAATATTTCAAGAAAACCAACAAGCTTGAAAGGAGATTTATTGAATTTGAAGTGGGAAACTTATATCATTTATATTGTATGAAGATGTATTGGCCACATTTTAATATTTTTTTTGTAGTACATATATTCAATTTTCACTATAAAATATTAACACCCGAGTATGGGGTGTTTACATATAGCTTATTTCTTTTATGTTGTTGTTGCCTTTTTCATTTTAACATTCATATTTAGCTATATGTGAAAGAGAGAGTTAAATACGAGTGCTAGAGCGAGAAAGGCAAGGAGCAACACAAATGGCAACAGCAATATCTATACATCCTATTAAATTAATAAAATATTATATTAGGGTATTTATTCAAGAACGATAGAATCTAAATCTATCAATTGTTAAATTTATCAGTTCAAAACCAGTTTCTCATTTCAGCGATAAAATTTGTGGATACAATTGCCTTTAAAATATGTATTTACTAGATAATTTTTAAGATTTTCTTCATACTCAATTGAAGAAAATTGTTTTTAATGCTAGTCATGTTTCAGTCAATTTTTTTTTCACATTCTGCTAGCAGTTTGGCAATGAATTTATTTCAGCACTTAAATGCATGTGTAGCCTCAATTTTTAATCGTCAATGTGTTAAGGTTATATTAGTTATTCTTTCATAAATATGTGATATTTTATGATTAATATAGGTTTTTTTTTTCAATTTGTTAAATTAAATCAAGTAAGCTAAGTCTATTCATTATCGTTATGATGTTATAACATGAACTATGATCAAATATTTCGAAACTAAATTCTATAAAATTCAGCAAAACATTTTTATTTTGATATTTTCATAGCAGGGGTACTAAATGAAAGGTTGTTTCAATATTGAAATTATTTATATGTAACGGATACATTTTTGTTCGAACGCTAGAAGAGTAGGACGTTACTGAAATGTAACGTCGATGAATTAAGTTTTGATTCACTGATATGAATTTACCATTTGATCAACCATAATGTATTCTTTGTGTAAATTCAATGAATTTTTAATACGTGTTTGCTATAATTAATGTAATTATTACAAGAAATATAACTTTTTGTTAAATTTATGTATTATTTGACTCAATGTTTTAAACTTCACATGCTCCACTACCCGTCAGATTTACAGTTCCTCGCACGTCCGTCACTTGGTTTCGATCCAAATTGTATTCCTGAAAATTGATTTTTCAGGAAAATCAGATTTGTATAAGCTTAAAATAAGACTGCATTAGGTTACATATTGAAATTACTCACTAAGCAATCGTCTCTTCTGCTTTGGTTGTAATATTTTATTTTATCCACGCTATAGCACCAAAAGTCATCTAGCTTATTTTGAAAATCATCACTTAATTTAGTTTCTTGATACATAAATTTAATGTTTCCATTCGGGATATTGTTGTTATTTTTCATTTTGAAATAAGACTCTTCGTTTAGCTCAATATTTTCAATTCTATCATCGCTCAGTAAAGATTCTAACTTGCTTACACGTAAACGTTGTTCTTCTAGTTTTTCATTGTATAATTTATTTGATTTTAATATATTTTCTCTCAAAATTATATTTTTATCATTAAAATTGATATTCGTTTTATCGTCACTGCAATAAGTATTTTTTGAACTGTCTGAAAGAAGATTTCATAATTTTCACCATCAACAAATATTTCAATACAATTTCGAGTTGAATCATACAGATTTCTAATTCCGTATTTGACATTTCAAATTCAATATTTTAAAAATCTTAAGAATTGAATTAAATATATTTACCTAGAAGACAGAACTGATTGTGAGTCTAGTTTAATTCAATTTTCAACTTGAAATAGAAATAATAGAACTTGAAATGGAAAATATTGAATTTGAAAGGAGACTGTTGAATGTGAAGTGGAAAATCTATATTACCGAATCCTCCATAGCTCTGCCTGGACGGTTGCCTTTTGCCTTTATATGCTTTTGAGTAATTAGACAATAAAGGTTTATCCTCATTGGCATCAGACTCATTCCCATCACTATTAGGATTCATTGCGCTATCAGAAGTCTGCGCGTCATTTGAATATGCCCAATTTTCATTTGAAGTGTTTGTATCGCTGATGCTTTCGGATTGGCTGGAGAGCTTAGAGTTTCCTTTGCACACGAAGAAAATAAAAGTGATGATTGCCTACAAGTCAATGATTAAAATCACAGATACATGTTTATAAGAAAGCATGCTTATAAGTAATTTATATCATATAGGTATCTGATAATAAGTAAGTTATTCATATGAAAAAGCACGCAATGTTCTACACACAGACAAATTAGCGCTTTGAATACAGTAAATGATATAGGTATATGTACATATTATTATAATTTTTTTTTTACCAAAGTGAATGTCAACATGGCCATCACGGTAGAGCAAATCGGAAATCCATAATTTTTCAATAGAATTCCTCCAAGTGATGGACCAATTACTTCTCCCAAAGAGTACATGCAACTCCAAATTCCTGCGACTACTCCGTATGTTGCAATGTTATCTCTACAACCTCCCTCCTCTCTGAAAACACAAGAAATATTAAAATAATCATCAATTGAGCAAATTAAAATCTGAACCTACATTGAACATGTCAACACTCCTTGAAATGTGGGCAACAACGTGAGAGCAACTGATATTCCTATTATTGACAACCCAATTATGTTCAGCATCAAAGAACTGAAACAATTCAGTACATAAGTAAATTGTAAGGTATGTTAAGTTGGAATTTGATGCATACCTTTCTAAGAATGGGAAAAAAGGAGAAGGTCCCAGTAACAATAGTCCAACTGTACAAAGCGAGAGACCCCAAACCATCATGGTCCATTGATGATTGATCCTTTTGAGGTAAGAATGTTTATTAATCAGATATTGCTCACTCATTTCACGTATCTCGAAAAATATTAGAAGAATTTTGGGATGACATGATGGATTATGAAGGGGAACGCTTTTCATTCTAGTTAGAAGTCTTCTTGTGTTTCTAATTCTAAATAAGAGCGCTAGAGTAATAAAAGTAATAGTTTCTAACTAGATAAACGAAAAACATTTGAATCGACTTCTTTGAAATGAGTTAAGGCTTTTGGATAGGTATTGCAAATTTTATTTACCTGTCAGCTAACCATCCCCATATTGGGCTGAAAATTCCGTAGAGTGCTGAAAAGAGTAGAAACACTAAACCGACTTGTTCCGGAGACAGATCAAATTGTCTCAGATGAGGTTCTAGAGTAGGATCGAGGAAAGCCCAGGTATTCGATACGACTACGATCACCAGTCCGGTGATGATGATTGCTGGCACTTTTATGAGTTCCATTATGGAACCCCCTTTAGTTTCAATCATAGAATCTAAAACAACAAATAATTATGTAGGTATCTACAAAGTCTAGAAATCTGGAGCAATTACTTTTTCGAGTTGCTCTGCTCCCAACGAGAATCCTATATGATTCTTGTCGGAACAAATAGAAACGCAGACTCGAAGCAAACTAAATCGACAAGTTTATTATTCCAGATCCCAATAAGAATAAGAAGCGATAAACTTTTCGAGTTTCTTTCGGCTTTACATATTCTGCCGTCCTTATTGGGATACATTTTTCATTAAAATTGCTTGGAGCTTGTTGAAGCAAATAAATTCGAAAAAATGATTGCTCCAAATAACTGACAACTTAAATTTACCTTCTTGTGCAGGCATCAGGTATAAATTTAATGGTATCACAAGTATCATAGCTACCCCGAGAACGTAAAAAGGAAGTCCGAAGCCCCCTATCTTCCTGAACATAAGAGTGTGCTTCGGAGATCAATTTTTAACAAATATCAAACAAATTTTTATTTTACTCACGGAATATAGAAGACCACCGACAGCAGGACCTATAGACATCCCTAATCCTACGAAGGTTTCCAAGATTCCTAAAACAGAGCTGATGTTGTTTGGAAACATGTTCACCACAAATACGTAACTGGCTGTTGAATAAGCACTTGCTCCCAAAGCTTCGAATCCTCTTATCAGGAAACAAAATAGTGTGAATAATTCATACTGATTGATGTATTCCAGCACACTGCGTAGAATAGAAAATTGTTGAAACAATTTCGCGATATAAATCATAGAAAAATACAAGTTTTCCACTCCAAGTTAAATATTCTTCAGTTCAAAATCAGTTTTCTTTGGAATCTGAAGTCACAGACTTTTCAAGATACTTTGCATTAACTTTGTACCATTAAACTTGAAGTGGAAAACAGTATCTTCAACTAACCCAAATAGTAAATTGCACGAACCAGCCACGAAGATTCCTGATATGAAAAGGAATTTGGCTCCAACGACAGGAGTCTGAAAGATGAATTTGAATATTCGTAAGTCCTTCTGAAGAATTATGTATGTATAAGGACGCTAAAAGCCAAAGGGTGCAAGCCTAGAAAGACAATAGATTTCTAACTAGAATGGAAAAGCACCCCCTTAAAATCCATCTCTGCTAGAACCCTTTGGCTTCCATGGTCCTAATATGATTTAAACGACAAATCTCACAATTTTTCCGAATACTGGTGAAGAAATGAACATAATCAACGCATAGAAACTAAACACAAATCCAGCTACGGCTTCTGTCATTCCTTTTTCTTTGGCTTCTCGAGGAAAGAACGGAGCCATAATAGACATGGAGCAAAAACTCATGAAGTCTACCAAAGCTAAAGATACCAAAGTCATCTTTTGCCTACTCGTGAAATTTCTTATAGCCGCTGGTTTTGGATGAGGCTGCGTCCTCAATAACCTGAAAATATATCTCGTTTCGTGATTTATTTAAGAAAAATGAATAATAAACAGAGAATCTAGAGCAAATGGTTTTTCAAATTACTCTGCTCAAGCTATAAACAAGAATATATTATGAGAGAATTCACTTGTTTTTCTAGTTAGAAAATCTATTACCATTCTAGCTAGGGTCTAGTCAAAACGAAAAGCGTACCCCTTCATATTTCATTCCATTACAGATTAAGCAAAGCAGTTCGAAGCACCAAATTCTCCAAAGTCATGTAATAAAAAAATAATAACCTTTCTCTTAACAATCTTATATCGATAGTGTTATCATCATTGAGTCTAGGTCCACACCAACTTTTACTTCTAACCCATTTTCTATTATTTGGTCTAGAAGTGCTAGCTACATCCCAAGATGCGTTTACTTCATTATTTTCATTAGATCTATTTGTATTTCTAGATGTAGAAACACATTCTTCTTCTGGTATCGATTGTATGATGTCATCAGGTTGTTTTTCAGGAATTAATCTAGTTTTACTACCCGAAGAATCGTTTACTTTGTCTATCTTAACGTCCGAAGTGGAATTCGATTTGTTTTCAGCTATTTTCGAATTTAATACATCTTCATTATTATTAGTGAAATTCTTATTTATTTCTAATTCTTCTTTTTGTATAATTTTATCTATGTTTTGATTGTGTGTTGCACAATTTTCAATATCGTTGGTTGAACTATTCGGTGAATTTTCATTTTCATTATCTTCTTCGAGAATTGCGTTATCTTCGTTGTTCACACTTTTATAAGACATTTTGAAATTATATTCTATATACAAATAATATCACAGAGTATACGCAGGTTGATTTTTAAATAAACTTCTTTTTATTCACCATATTTACTACTGGAGCACTAGGAATCTATCTGAAATACAAAATAAACTTCTAGACAATCTGATTAATTATATAGTTGCTAATCACAAAGACAAATTGCAATTATGATAAGATAATAATCATTATCTAGAGTTAAATAGAAACAAATCACTTCAGAACGAATAAAAAACTAGAAATTTCCATGTTTTCTTGAAGAAAATATATTTTTTTATAAAATCAATGAAGAAATTAAGAATGCATGCGCATATAATTACACCAGCGAAGCCTTCATGTACCAAGAAAGTATCATATGAAAACTGGATCAATATACGAATGTATTATGTAACATGTGGTAGATTTAAACACTGAAACATTCTTCATAGTTCAATGTTAAAGTTCAACGTGTAACCACATTCAGGTAATGAATGCACTGATGGAATTAATAGTGGACACTTTTCATAAAGTTGATAATATTTCATTTTTTCGTAAAATTATTCTGAATTGTGGCGTTAAGTGGATATTATGAAACGTATTCGTTTATTATTTGAAGTTTAAATGAAACTATTCATGAAAATATTATGAAAAAAATAAAAAAAATATGAACAATTAATTACACTTGTGTATAAAGGTTGAAAATTCGTTAAATCAGCGTACGTAGTGTACCTTCGAAATAAATATTTTCTATTTCATATTCATTATTCGATACTTAACTGAATCAATATACATAGGTATTTTAAGTTAATTTAAATTCAAATAATGATAACATTACGTAAAACATTTGAAAGCACAAAACTCAAAATGACGATTATTTTACTTAAAATAGATATTATTAAACGTAAAATTTGTGACTTGTTTGAAAAGAAATGAACTCGTAATAATGATCATTATATTATCTAAACATTAATTATACGATTTTTTTCTCTCTTTTGAGAAGAATAATGCAATTTTTATCTGAAACTTGAAATTGATGAAAAAAAACATGTTTATTTGGTTCGTATATGTCATGTTTTATATAAATATGAATAAAAATCAATGCAGCACAATAGCACATAACACACGATTGCATTATAAACGTGAGGGTCACGTGTTTATCTGACTATTTATAAGTGAAGTGCATTTTTCGCATCATCAAGGCCTCTGGCCAACAATGAAGATGCTATTATTAAAAATGGTACAAGTCTGACTGTATAATTTTACTTTTTTTTCAAAATTGAAAAAAATTGAAAACAATGAAGTTCAAAATTTATAAAACTATAGATATATTGAACTGATCAATTAAAATATAATATTTTTAAACATATGTACTTCAACCGCTTTGTGTTACGAAATAAAATACGTAGCGAAGCACAACTGACACATAAATTTGAAAGATAATTGCTTTCGATATTCATAATTGCGAATAATTATGTCATAGGATTAATTTCAATTTCGTAATAAAATACAAAATGAAGTTGTATAATATATAACTTTTAAAAATTAAGTTTTCTGAAGAAAATGCAAAGTAAAATAAACCGTTCATTTCAAAAAATGGACGGAATAAATAAATTGGTTTGATTGTGTTGCATTGCAATGAAAATAGTTGTATTCGCCAAAAATTGAATTCGATATTATAATGTGAATCGCTGTTTTTACTTCAGTTTTACTTAAAAAAATCATGTTTAAAATGAGAATGAGTTGCGAAACAGGTCAATGACATGAACAATAAAGAATTAGATTTTAAAGAAATATGCTAACGTCAAGCTTTTATTTGAACTTGTTCCACAAGTTAGCGAAAATAAGACAATAAATTAGCATAGAAATTACAAATGATATACAAATGTTAATGTCTTGAGAAATCACGAAGTGTATGAGAAGAGTTGTCGAGAATTTTCAAAAGTTTCTAATCAAGATAGTTTAATCTCATCGATAAGATTTATCATTAAAATATAAGTATTATCACTAATATTATAAACTATTTCTAAAAATTATATAATTTATGATGTCCGAAATAAAAAAAAATACGTTTAATTTATTTCGAGCTTTTGAAAATCTCAGATCTGTAAAAATGATCAGTAGGTAAATATACGTGTTAAAGATCGATAATGATTAATCAAGAGATCAATAACCTTATAAGATAATAAATGAAAGTTTAAGATTTAAAGTAGGTATTTTGAAAAGTAATATGAATACAAAAAAATGATACCGATTTTTATTATATCCTGAAGAAAGTTTTCAGAATTTATAGGATTATGAAAGTCTTTCATAGAGGATGTATCAATTCATTGTTTTTGTTTATTTATAAGAACAATCGAATTTTAGTGTTAAAATATTAAATTTTGAATCGAAGCATATTCAAAATACAAAATTTAAAAAAAATCGAAATTTCGTTTTGTATTCACAGAGAAGTTTAGTACCTATTCAACTTTAATTTATTTCTTTGAGCACTTATATTGTAATTATGAAAATTATAGCTCAGTAAATTGATCCCGAAAATCCCGAGATTAAAAAACGAGAAAAAAAACCGACCCTGAAACATTTTTAAATCAATCGAAAACGACAACGCGAATCACGAGCATGCGCGACGTTGCGGAACAGAAATGCCGCAGTTTCAGACCCGAAAAAATGCTGAAAAATTCGAAAATTGGTGCCGTTTTTGAATTAGAACTAAAGATAAACTCACCCTCGACGATTCTGCTAAATTTTCAAATCGATTAATCGAATAGAATAATTGATACGAAGCGGAAGATGCGAACTGTTCTGGTTGCCGAACGGGAATGCCGCTCATTTCGATGTGCAGGTTAGAATAAAAGCAGCGACTCTCAAACTGTGCAGTGTTTAATACATAATAATAAAATTTATATTTTATTTATTTCATTGAAATTGAGATTTTTTTCTAGTGAAATTTAGGCATATTTCTATTTAATGGGGACAAATTGTACGTCGCTAAAATCAAATGAAAAAATCTAACCTAACCCAAATTTGTGAATAATAAAGGTTTTTAAAAAATAGAACCTCTAACATAATTTTGAGTGATGTATTGCTAGAAATCAATTCAGTTGTAACTAGTGTTATCTAAAAAAAATACCAAATTATTTTTCCGGCATATTTTGATAATTGCTTCTTAGTTTCATCTATCTTTTTATTTTCTATATACAAAATCCAATTAGTTTGTTATGCAATTAAAATATGTGTCGAGTATCTGTAATTGAGAATTAAAGTATGAAATGTATTTTCATAAAAAATATAGAGAACCCAGTTTTGCAAAGTATGGAAAGGATTTTATAGAAAATTATGCAGCCAAGTTTACTGAATTGATACTTAGCGATACTTAGATGATTCACAACTCTCTCGCTTTATGATTTCAAGCTAAACTGAGCTGAATCACTCGGTAAAAAAAGGTGGGATACAAAAAAGAAAACCATAATTTTTTTTAGTCATTTATTATTTTGATTCTCTTCTGAATATTCATATATACAATTTTTCTAAAATGATGAAATATTACAGCACACAATATTAGAAAAATAGTATGTGTATTTCAGATGTGAGAAAATCGAGAACATTAATATCACATAGGCATATATTAAATGATCTTATTAGAAACGATGGATCTTGTTTCAGTCAGTCCTTACATTATTCACTCTTTTAAATTATGCAGATTCACGTGCGACAAATGTAAATTTGTCTACGTGCGAAAAATAATAATAACTTCAAACATGAAATGTTGAAAACAAAATCATTTTCATATTAATTTCCATGTAGAAAACTTTACATGCCATATTAGAGATAAAACAAACATAAAACTCGAATATAAAATACCAATGCATGAATGAAAAAAACAGTTTGGAGGAATGTGTGAACAATAGATGTGTAACTATCATAATTTATTCTATGACTCGAGTTTCATTGTTTTGAGCGTGCCTTCACTATGTAAAATATAAAATATGTTAATAAAACCTTAGGCTGAACTTGATTTATTGCATTGGGACGAACGGTTGCCCTAATCGACATAGGAACATATAGAGAGCCACTGTGGTGCTGTTTGCTGAATTATCATGGAAAAGTTCATATCATGTCACATGTGTGTGAGTGTCGATTTACATTATTCACTCATAATATAAAAGTAATCCATTCTGATGCTTTTCCTTAAAATATATACATACAAATAAATAAATAGGAAGTGTTTACAATTTAAGATTCTGAGCTGAATTAAAACACACATGTAATGAAATATTCATTCATTTAAAATTTAAGTATAATTTGAAATGTTTGCGAAAAAATGAGCGGTGATCTGAGGAGAACTTATAAACGAAAACATCAATTTAGGATTATCATAAGTTGAGTTCGCCGAGTTCCTTCAAAAGATCATTTTCTTTAGCAATCTTGGCAGTTTGATTCACATCGAGTGATTTTCCTGCAGCTATATCGCTTTTGAGCTTAGCAATCGCCTCCAGTTTCTGAAAATAATAATTTATTAAATCAAACTAAAAATGCCCTTTGAACAGCCAATAAGTTTCTACAATGTTGTTGCTTTATATTCAAATAATTTATTAATATTGTCACTAATGTTCTGCCTGGTTAAGCGAATGATTCTCAATTAGAACTTTAAGTCAATATTGAAAGCAAAACATTGTCAATATTAATACCTTAATAATATTTTTCATTTTCTTGTCTTTATCCGGATCATTTGTAACAGGTGCGCGCATTCGTTGTTCATAAGTGCGACCACCTGCTGGTTTCTTGTTTGTCTCTTCATCACTGATATCAGCTTCAGGAGCAGCGCTCGTAACAGTTACGATAGCTGGACTCGCCACCTGTTGTTCAGCTTTTTTAGCCTTGCGAGCATCACGTTTTTTTTTCTGCTTCAAGGCAGCTTTAGAAGGTCCTGCAGAATGAAAAATCAAAATGAGTATTGAATTATAAACTTTGATGGATGAAAAAATATAACAACCATCGCTGTTGAGCTGGCCAGGCAAATGAGGCTTCTCATCTTCATCGTGAACCTTGAATGAAGATTCTTGTCCCCGAGCAGCTGGAGGCCTGTATATCGAAATATATGAATGAAAAATTGATTTTTGTGAAGAGATATTGATCAGTAAGCGTTATATTACCTATAAGGTGTCTTGCTTAAAGGAGGATTTGCAGGAGCAACAGCTTTAGGTTTTTTATTTGCAAGAGCGCTAGCAGGGAACGTACCAGGTTGCCACAACACTTCATAAAGTTCTCCAGTCTTCCATTCGTGTTCATGCATCAAAGTACCGCTACAATGCCACACCTTAAAACTAAACAAAACAATCAATAAAAGTGAAATGGATAATTTAAATATAAAATTAGCAACAAATACCCATTGTCCGTCCTCAATCTAGGGGCTGTAGTGAAACTGAGGAAACACTCTGATCGAGGATCCCAAATGATTCCAGTGGTGTTGGGTGCATCGCATGTGTTGATTAGCTTCTTCGACTCAATATCCCAAACTTCTAGACGACCTGGTAAGTTCCCAAAGCCTCCAAGCAGAAGCCGGTTTCCATTCGGGCTGAAGAATATACTGTTTCTCGGCGCAGTGCCGAACTCATAAATCGGATTGGCCTTCAAATTGAAGAGGGTCGCTTTTGCAGGCATTATTCCATAAACAACGCAAAACTCAGTGCCTTTAGGACTCCATGCTACATCATATATGGGACCTTCTTTGCCTGGTGAAATAAAAAAATAAATCAATTTATCGTCAATATATTTCAATTCAATTTAAGCATTAATTTTTTTTTCGTACTCAAATGAACCATGCCCGATTCTCCTTTAGCACTTGCGAAATGCAAGGACTGTTTACCATAATATGTGGTTCCAGTTTTATCTGTTTCAGACGAGGTCATGTATAGAACGCAATTTCCACGCTCATTCCAATAAAACTGGACAGATTCTCCCTATAAAATAACGAAACAATAGATACTTGCATGGTTTAAGATCATGCTATAATTTAAACAAAGTGATACCTGGAAGAAGGTTTTACTAGCGATAGCTTGCGTCATTTCAAATTTGGGATATTGGAAAAGCTTTTGGAAAGAAGGCTGTCCAGCAGCACCTTTTGAAAATAAAAAGGTTTAAAAAATTAATAATATAGAAAAGGTTTAAAGAAATAATTGAACTGAATTTAGACTCACCAGGCATATGGCAAGCAACATAACTCCGCTGCGAAGTTGTAGGAGAAAGACTAAAAGCAGCTACTTTTGAACAGTTGATGACCGCAGCGGGTTTAGAGAAATCTAAATTCTCATACAGTATAACTTCATTATTCACTAGGCGACCAAAAATCTTCTCATCTAATGACCAAGCAGGTTGCCTATAATGATTTTTCTGTTTTAATACAAGGTTATACATTTTATAATATACTATAAAAAAAATAATATTCATACCAACAACTCTGTTTCTTGGAGACGAAAGAATGAACAAGAGTGCCAGTTTCTACAGTGTACAAGCACATATTAGGAAAACCCTGAAACATCAATTTTATATTATGAAACATTAGTAAAAAAATACTGAAATTGAACTTTAAGAACAAATAAAAATACACTAACATCTTTGTCTTGAGCCGTTGTAAACAATTCCCAACAAACGATATACTTTCCGGTGGGAGAAAATTGTATTTCCAATGTCTTTGGCTGAGGAATGCTGGATATCGTACTCCAAGTCTTTCCATCGGTCTTTACAATTTCAACACTGAAAATATGAAAGCATAATGTTAAAAATTGCTTGTTCATATTTTTTGTCAAATTTTTGAGTGAATTTCATCAGGATGTGAATTCAGAATGACAATATTGATTCCAACAATGAACTAGTTGAATATTAATTCATGACTGGTTAGAATTGGATTATCAATTTTAACGAGAATTAGCTCTGATATAATGCTATCTATAGGTATATTTATTTCTTCAATTACACATGATGGTGTTATGACCGTATCTGTTGAATGATGAGTTAATATAAAATACCACAGTTCAAATATACTAAATTGTATCAGTATTTAGCAAGAGGCAATTATTTAAAAGAGCTGAACAGAACATAGTGTCACACAATTCATTATAGAGAACCTGGTGCCGTTGCTCCAAGCGAAGTGGGTCCCGTTGGGGCTGAAGGCGAAGGCTCTGCAGGTAGTGGACGAGTCTCCTGGGAAGCTGCGCTCCTTGTACGATTCTGGACCTTCCATCATCAGCATTCCTCGGCTGCTTCGCACTGCGACACGTGACCGAGAAAAACATAACCTCAAACGTATGATATATGTATTTATGAGTCGCAGAGTCGATAAAGATACTTACGCGCGATGTCCGGCACCGTCATCTTTGCAGGATTCGCAGAAAGCAGGAACTTCCCGTGAATTCGGTGGAACTCTTCGTTCGGCACGCCCGGTGCAAAACGACAGCTTCGCGAGGAGTCGCAGCCGGTGCCCGTCACCGTTTCGATGCCGTTTCTCATACAAACTGAATGTCGCTTTCTCATATATTTGTATTCAAGTTTAAGCTTTATTATTATTTAACATAAGAGCGTTTTTTCTTCAAATAATTTACCGAGATGAGGCAGCACAATGGACAAATTCTAATATGAATGATATTCAAACGTGCAATTTCATAACCATACTCATCATTTTGGGTTAGGTTAATTTTTTTTTACAATTTTAAATTAACTTGTAATCTGATTAAATTTTAATAAAGAAGTTATGACAAAAATATTGATAACTTATATCTGACTATGTGGGTAAATTTGAATACTTTTTAATACAATTAACCGTAAAAATCAAAAATTTATGTAAGCAAAATACAAATCTTATCCAAAATTTTCATTTTTCAATGTAAAATATACTTTTTATATTATAATAATGGGTCAATTACTAAAATAAATATTATAAAGTGTGCTTTATAATATTGGCGAATCTAGAGCCAACTTAATAACTTAACCAAAACGTTCAAATGTCAAGCTAGCTGAAAATAGCCGAATTCCCGGGTTCACAATTGCCTAATATTTTCAACTTAGCTCATTTAGGAACATAATTAAAGGTTTTTTACAATTTAATTAATAAAGATGTAATCAAATCATTAAAAATAAGAACAAAACATTATTTATAACGTAATATTAGTAAAACTGTGATTTGAAAAATATTTTAGATTCAATACAAATACAATGATTTATCCTTTCAGCTAGAAATGGCGCGAAATCCAAACGTCCAAACATTTATGAACTTTGTGAAAAAGTACTCCAAATGGAGTAGGATCAAAGAAATCTTCATGAATCCCGAGTATACTAGCTTCATCGGAGTCCTGGTCATCATCATGGAACTCTTCATCAATGTATTGGTTGTAGAAAGAGTCCCGTACACAGAAATAGATTGGAAGGCTTACATGCAAGAATGTGAAGGTTTTCTAAATGGATCTCTCGACTATTCCCAGCTGAAAGGTGATACTGGACCTTTAGTTTATCCAGCGGGATTCGTTTATATATATTCTTTTTTTTATTTCATCACCGGTTATGGCGAAAATATTAAAATTGGACAATATATATTTATCTTCATATATTTGTGCCAATTGGCTTGCGTTTTTCGAATTTATAAGAAAACTTTAAAGGTTCCTCCGTATGTTTTGATTATTAGCGTTTTGACTTCATATAGAATTCATTCAATATATGTTCTAAGACTTTTTAATGACCCAATAGCTGTTTTATTGTTGTTCATTTCTTTAAATATGTTCATCGATCTGCGCTGGACAATTGGAAGTGTATTCTTCAGCTTAGCTGTTTCAATTAAGATGAACATATTACTGTATGCACCAGCTGTACTTTTATTCTACTTAACAAATCTTGGTTTAGTCAAAACTATTAAGCAATTGTTTATCTGTGGAATCATACAGCTCGTTTTGGGAGCTCCGTTTCTATTGACTTATCCAGTTTCTTATATCAAAGGTAGTTTTGATTTAGGACGAGTTTTCAATCATACATGGACTGTTAACTATCGTTTCTTAGATGAAGAAGTCTTTGAAAATAAATACTTTCATTTAACACTTCTTGCGATACATTTGATTCTATTGGGAGTATTTTATCCAATGAGTAAGAGATTTTTTGAAAGTTTCGCTAAATTGAATTATGTACGAGCACAGGTACAACCTCAAATTGATGCTAAAAACAAAGAAAATCAGATCAAGCAAAAGATGAAGCAGAAAGGTTTGAAGAAACGGAAACAAGCAAAAGACGATACAATTGATGATAGTTCAAAAGAAGTATTGACTCCTGATCAGGAAAAGTTTTTGGAATGTTTCGAAAACTCTTTGAAGAAAGACGGCAATAAAAAACCTCAGATTTCTAATAAAAAGGATGATGATGAAGAAGTCTATTCTATCAATTTCGATAGAACTAATCAATTATTCATTTTGCCAATGTTTATTTGTAATTTTATTGGAATCTTTTGTGCTAGGAGTCTTCATTACCAGTTTTACTCGTGGTACTTTCATACGCTTCCTTATCTGATATGGTCCACTCCATATTCGACTATTTCTAAATTTCTGATCATGGCATTGATAGAATTCAGTTGGAATACGTATCCTAGTACAAATTTCTCTAGTTTGTTACTACATTTGTGTCATATCAGTTTGTTGCGAGGTATTTTCAAAATGCAAGTGAGAAATTGAAAGAAATCTTTAATTAATGTTGACTTTTTCAGATATGTGACTGATAGATAGACAAATATCTAGTCAATAAATGGATTTATTAATTTTTATAAATATTTTGAATATGTTCATATATGTGAATTTGAAATATGTTTATATTTATATACCAAGTTGTTATAAATGCATCGATAATACATTTTCATGATTTTCTATCATTGTTTTCATTTTTAATTTATATACAGTTAAATAGTTAAACTAACGATTGAAAAACTACCCTTAAATGTGAGAATGTTAAATATTTTCAGTTCCTCTATTGTTTATAATGTGACGTTTGCATAATGCATGTTTATAACAGTCGCATAAAAAATTCACAAACATTTGTCTATGCAGCCAATGTCAAATGTATCATGTTTGGGCATTGAACTATTGAAATGAATATTAAATAATAACGTTAGCTGCAATGAGAAATGTTAATGAAACTGTGATATCCATGCATAATGAAAAGGGACCGTAAGAGTTACGTAAATAAAATGACAATTGGGGAAAAATTAAAAAGTTTTTAAATGAAAATATTTGTAATTTACACCGAATTATAACACAAAACAATCCAAATAATTTTACATTCCATCAAATTTAACTTACAATTTCAAAAACTGAGGAATATTTGTACATATTTTTATATTACAATGACAGGATTTTCGATATGAACAAGCTAATTAACTAAAAGGAACTTCAACATATTACTATTGTAGTCAAAACGACTGAAAAAATAGTCACTTTATGATATACAAAACATGCACTCCGGTAGATAGTGGACGAGTTTTGAGTACATTTTTAAATTTGGAATTCTCATCGATTAGAAAAATTGGTAGTTACCATATTTATATATAAATATAAAATTAAAAAGATTAAAGATCGATCTTTCAATAAATAACTATATAACTGTAGTTAAACGTTTTTTCTTATAGAATTTAACTTATAACAAACAGTTAATTGCTATTAACAATTGAAAGATCGTTTCTAAGAAAATATACACAATGAGTAAATTTTAATATAGAATTTTTATGTGAATAAATATAATATATAAAACTCTTTTTGAATTTAAATGAGTTTCAAATCATTGTCTTTTGTTCAAACATTAGAAAATACTTTGCACAAACTACATAGGTATATATGAATCTTCTAATTGTAAATTATTTTTCATGAAGTTATTATATAACATTAAATTTTATGTAAAAAATACTTAAACAAAACAAAAACAAACAAAAGAAAAGATTCAAATACAGATATTTTATCAGAATTTTTCATTTAGGAATAATTTCAATAATTTAATACAGGAATCAAATCAATATTATATATGGAAAAAATATCTATTGTACACAATATGTTAGAATAATTCAAATAAAACTTATATATATATATAAAATAAATTTAAGATGATTTAATGAGCTGAAAGTTTCGAGTACATATAATAGATGAATTGTAACATTTATATACATTTCTAATCAGCTAAAAAATTCACACCACTGAGATCAAAACATTTATGAATCTATGATTTAAATGATTTATCAGGGTTGAAATGTAATGAAATCTAAACATTCAGAGGAAGAATGCTATATGAATTTTATTTCAGCTCAAAAGAATAGTGAAAGAATAAGCAGCCTAGAAGATATTCAGATTGCTGACATGATTTAAATCACTTTTATTTGAAATGATCGAGTAATATAAAGTTAAATAATATAATTTTGTCATCGACATCATATTTACACGAAAAAGAAAATCATTTATCATCAATAGCAGTTCACTTTAATTTTATTGAAATCTATATGGAAAATAACAGAAAGATTAGCAAAAGCAGTTGAAGTGTTAAGTTTTATGTTTACGTTATAAAATAATGATGATTAATAATAATTATGGAAAAGAACACGAAAAAAAAGAACTGTGCGATATAGACCATTGGTGAAATTGGCAAAGCAAGTTTTACTGCAACAAATTATCTGTATGTCTTTTTCACCACGTCATCTTCGAATGAGTGTTCAAATATTTTGGCTATACTTAAGTATAAAAATATAAAGCTAACAATGACAATTATCTGCATTCACAACCTCATACTGATGATGGAAGACCATTCAAGAGTATCTTTTTTTTGTAATCACCTTCTAGCTTTCAATTGCTTCATGACTAAATATAGGTACATAAAATTTATCACTTAACTAAATAGATCGGTTCGAAACCACAAAATTTATAATAATACTGGGAATGTATTAACATTACAGTTCAAATTCAATAGAAACGAACACGGGGTGTTCGAAAAACATGTACAAAAATATCAGCGATTGTTTCTTCCAGCATATACCACTGGTAAAACAAAAATATATGAAATATGATGTATTTGTAGTCAGTGTGACAATTATTGAAAAAAATTGTTATACATATAATCTTAAATGGAATTGAAAATTTTCATCATTTGCTACATTATATTGGAAATATAAAGAATGATAAAGCAATTTCCTCTTGATTATTCACACAAACATTATTCTATCTGAAAAATTGAGAAAAAAATAGAAACCTAAGTTTACCTAGATCATATTTATATATATTTACAAACATCTTAAAAAAAAGAATCAGTCCCGCTTTTAGAAGCCATAACACCTCAAGTTCGCTATACAGCACCATTTACATTCGTAACATTCTATTCATAGTTTAAAATTCTTATGATAAATGATATTTCCTAAAAAAATTTGCTTATAGATCACTAATAAAATATGACTGCATGAGACGTTAATCACTTCTTCAAAAAGGAATCCGATGAATTCATCAGACACCTATTTCGGAAGAAAATTTGAGGTATGATGATAAAATTGCAGATGGAACGTCTCACAAAGTGATGTTCAACAATGAGTTTAGAGATGTTATTTAATTTTCACACTTTGGAGCATTTTAGGATAGTCTCGAAGAATCACTGTTCATATCGAACATAACTAAATTCTCATATTTTTAGAAGGTGGCAACAGTTCGGTGAGAGTAGCTTGACGTTTAGCAGCCGTTCTGAGCGTATATCCGGTATTTATCACGTGTCCGCCCAGTTGACGCTGCAATTTCTTGGCGAGGGCTAGATCTTTCTTCTCCTGAGCAATCATCTCCTCAATTCTTTTTTGCTCCTGAAGAATAGACGGATCTATGTCGTCGAGAGGGAAATCAATTCCGTTTTTCAGTTTCACACCAATGTTGCATGATTCGATGTCGTGTTTTCCATTTGATTTGCCGTTGTGATTAGAAGTTTTACTTCTCGTTTTCGCAACTGAGTTGGCTTCAATCAAATTATTTTTCTTTAGGTGACCGTTGCTCTTCAGCTTTTTAAGATTCTCGAAATTTGTACAATTAGAAGATGACTCTTCAATATCCTTATTATTAATATCACCATTTTTGTAAATCTCATTGACGGAACGTTTTGACAGCGTTTTTTCATTGTTAAATGAAATATTTCGTTTAACCCTCGAAGAATCTCGACTTTGATGTGTATTATTTGTGCAGTATTTAGGGAAAGTGTGAGATAATCTATTGCTTCTTCTCGTCGGACTAGTTTTCTTTGGAGTGGAAAAGTTTGCGATAAAGCCATTTTTTTTGGTCGAGTTGTTTTTCCCCTTGGGTTTTTGATTTTTGTCATTGTTGACAATATGACTACAAGAACTAGATCTTTTTGCATTCACATTTGATTTTTTAGCATTAGTTTTTTTAACCGGGGATTTCGTTGGTTGAACTTTATTAGTTTTGTATATCTGAAATTCAAATCATGATTAATAAGTCCATTTTAAATGCATTCTATATGAAAAATAAGATAATAACCTTAACATGAGATTCAGGAATAGTTAAACAGCAAACAAATGCCGAACTAAAACCGGTATTAGATAACTGAATACCTTTTAGTCTTTCTAAGGCATTAATAAAAAGTAATTTATCAGGTACTCTGAAAATTTAATGAAACGTTAACAAGTTCAAATGTAAACAATATAAAAATAACTGTATTAATATTACGTTTCGTTTAAAATATGAGGAATATCAGGAACATTTTTGACGGCTACAGTTTTCACTATTTTTCCAGTAAATCTGAAACAAAACAGTTATTACAGTAAACGTAGATGAAATGATATCGAAGACTCAAATAATATATTACCTGGATACTGGAGTTGGTTGAATCGGTTTGATATACCATAGTTCTTGAGATACAGAATCTTCACTTTCGATATCTGAGTCGATTTGAGGCTTAGTATCAGACTCGACAAACTTATCGAGTTTGATAGTTCCTAGTGTTGCAGTATTTCGTTTAATTACGACTCCGGAGTTGAAAGAAAGTTCTCGATCATTGTTGGAGTAGATTTTTTGAGGTTCCCACGTCTAAAAGTAATTGGATACGTAATATTCTCATGTGCAAGTTTCCTAATGAATATTTCTCCTCTGTTCATTACCTTGGGTTCGATTTTTGAAGATGTACTACTATGCGGTGTGCCTTCCGATTCTGTTTTGAAACCCCACAGTCTTCCGTTGAGGAAATTTCTCAGGAATCTTCCACAACGGCCGGCCGTAGAAATGAGTTCGGGAGAAGTAGCCGTCATTGTTGCCGATTCAATTCTGAAATTCATAATATTAATTTTGATATTCAGTGTATTTTTGATAAATCAAAAATTGATATAAAGTATTTACATATTAGGAAAGTTTTGCTCGATTCCCGAGGGTTTTTCTTTGGATCTCAAAACGTAGCGATCCAAGGTTTTGGGTTTGCGTCCGTTCATGGTGTTTTCTAGATGGTTATAGAATTCCTTAGATGCGGTTTTATCGATCGAACGATTGGAAGTCGGATGATGTTCGTCGGCTGAATTATTTAGGCTGTTCGAGAGTTCTCTCGCTAGTCTTTCGTCTTGTTCGATCGTGGAATTGTGCAATTCTAGTTCTCGTTTATCTTGATCTTGTATTTCTCTGAAAATAAATCGATCAATTGAAAAATTCTAAGAGTTTTCAATTCGAAAATGTAAAAATGGAACGGACTTGATGAGTTTTTCATTCTCTTTGGAAAGTTTTTCCTCGCGAAGTCTCGCTTCGTTTTTCAGCCTTTCCAATTCAGCTTCGAATTCGTTTTTAATCTCGCCGGGAGCGCTTATTTGATGATGAACCGTTTCTGCAAGCCGAGGAAATTTCAATGATAATTTATTGACATATGGATAAAAAAAATGTGCGTAGCATATAATTCGAGTTGAAGCCATCGAGTTCAATATTTTCGGTATTTGCGGAACGAGCGATCGGTACGATGTTTGACGGATTAGATTGGCCGAGGTCGTTTTTTAGGAAAGGTTCAGGTTTAAAGGTTTAGAAAGGCCCAGTCTCACGACTGATGGTGATGGTCAGTTCCGGCTGTCGAATTCTATAGAAGAAAGAAGGCTTCTGTAGTGCTATTGCGTTAGCATAGGTCGGAGAGATTTTACATTAGGTGAGGATTATAAAGATAGGTAGTGTACGACTGACGGAATATATGGATATACTGACGGTCGGGCTGCGAGTGGCGGTCCTTCTGTTCTCCGCTGAGGAACCTCGTCCGGATGTAGAGCCAGAGGGGTTCGTCGACGAGGCTGCGGTCGAGCGTCGCCCTCCTGAGCCAGCCGGAGCACCTGGCGCGGCAGAGAGGACAGCGGCCGGCTCCGTGAGCTACGGCAGCCTTGACGCACGCGAGGCAGAACCGGTGGCCGCACGGAAGGCGCGCCGGCTCGTCCAGCGTGCGCCGGCACACGGGGCACTCGGCCTCCGCCGCGGTGAGGGGGCGCCACTCGCCCGCCTCGCCTCGCGCCCCCGAAGCCATGGGCCCCCGTTCCCCGTTTTCCGATCCGGCGAGCCGGTCGCTTCCGCTTCGTCCCGCCACTGACAGCTGATCGCCGATGAAAAATTTTAACACGAACACCGTACAATTATAAGCTTTACATCATTTACACTTAAGGTCGTTTATCGTATAATATTAATTTGTATTATTTTGTTTCGCAATAAACAATCTTATCGTATTCGTATATAAAAATCAAAATTCCACAAAAATTACAAATTGAACATTTGTAAATGTATTATAACGAGAATGAATGAAAATGCATACGTATTTGTGATTTTTTTAAATACCTATTCGGAATTTATTGGTCAATATTGCAATATCAAAACGATGACGACAGTAAATTATAGGCGCAAATTACAATTTCGAATCATGAATTAATAAAATTTTGACATTTAACAAGTCAATTTCAACGATTGAAATTTACACTCGTTTCGTTTGGCTTGTAGAATCTTCAAATGAGTAGTTTTTTGAAAAAACATCACAATGCATGACGCGATTACCAACTTTAATCAAATTATCGAATTGAATTAAATGCATAAAAAATATAGAGTTTATGCCAAAATAACGATACACGTATATCAAAACATTCCTGAAATTCTTAATTTTTGTTATGCTATTATAGTACTTATTACAATTACACACGAAAAACAAAATTGCATAAATAATTCAATCGTCAAATTAAAATTATATATATACAAAATTATACTTTAAAATTCATACAAATAAGAAAACTTTTCGTGCAACAAATAATTAAAACATGGAATAAACCGACGTGTACGTTGCCCGATTGACAGACGGCTGTCAAACATTGCACACGATGGAGGCTCTATATCATCAGACAAATAGATTAATTCAAGAAACTCAACAATATTTTCAACACTTGGAAAGAAAACCTCCTAATATCGAAGATGTAGAAAACGATATTCAATCCAAAATAGATGCGATCAATTCGTAAGAGTACTATTAATTTATTAATTAACTTCTCATTTAAAAACTGAAATAGTTTGGACTTAAACTCTTGTATTCATTCCTTCAAACAGCTAATCCATCTAACCCCACTCTATATTTTCTGTTAGATATACAAGTTAATGAATGTTTTAATTTTTTTCATTGATTTACAGAAATTGTGAAAAGCTTGATATTATGATATTCAAAGCTCCCGTAACCCAAAGACAGATCGCAAAGATGCGATGTGATCAACTAAAATATGATAATCGACACATGCAGGTTGAATTAAATAATTTTATTATGTTTTGTAATAATCTCCTAATTGTTAGATTTAATGTTGATTTTCCAATTGTAATTTTATTCATCACAGGCAGCATTGAATAATTTTCGCACTCGAAGACAAAGAGTTCAAGTAGAATTGCAAGAAAGAGAACAGTTGCTGAGTAGAAGGTTTACCGCTAACGATGCTCCCGAACATACCTCAATTCAACTAGATGCTAGCTTAGCTCATTATAACTCATTACAGAATGCTCATTCTGGAATAGATGATATGTTAGCGACTGGTTTGTATTCACATATATTACCATTCAAATTTACAGTTTGTTTGAGCTATTACAAATACACATAACAGAATGTATTGTTTTCAATGAAATTTTTTTTTCAGGATCAAATGTATTGGGCAAATTGAGAAATCAAAGAGATGTATTGAAAGGAGCTCGAAAAAGAATCATAGATATAGCGAACACTCTAGGTTTATCGAATACAACGATTAGTCTAATAGAAAAACGAGCAAGACAAGATAAACTTTTACTAATAGGCGGAATGCTGTTTACACTCTTCATCATAACCATTGTTATTGTTTATTTTACGTGATTGTAAAGTATGTTAATATATCTGAAGCTGGGTTTTTCAATCTCAGTTAACAATTATGCCTCCTAGGAACTGATTATGAGCTGTCTTTCAATCATCGTTTAGTATTTAATCAACCCCATAAACATTTAATATACATTTGTTTTCTATATAGTCAAACTGATAAATCAATATATGAAATTATTGAAAGTTTGAATTTTATTATTCATATAACCGATATATTTTATCATAAGTTTAACTGATGATTGAAAAATCGGCCCTAAATATGCAGTGGCCTATGAAATTTGTATATAATCATCATTGTTAGTTTTAAAATGTTTTGTGTGCTTTATTTGTCTTGTATTATCTTATTATTTTGTAATACAAATCTGAATATGAAAAAAGTCTGTATTTTTTCTGGATTTGTATGATTTATCAATATATGCATTTAAATTATTAAACATTCCATCATTTAGTTTTGTTTAAGGAATTAAAAAAAAAAATGTCTTGAAGATGTTATTTTATCGGCTTTGTTATTTCATATTGATTTTTCCATGTAAAATTCATTATAATAAAATTTTCATATCAATTTTATTATCATTGGATTTTTTTTCACTTTATCATTTTATGAATACTACCATTATTATATGGCTCGACTATGACCTAACCTATTGAGATCATATTTTTCAAAATAAAAAAAATTAACCTAACCCATGTGGTATGTGAGAACATATTTATAAGAAATTCTTCAATTTACAAAAGTGGTAGTAGACTAACTTTTTTTATTTATTTATTTCTCATTAATTTAAAATTAGGATCATCCAAATAACATATTTCTTTTTTTTTATTTTTTTGTAAAAACTATTTTTTTGTAGAGTTAATACTGATAGTTTGACAGCCGATAACATAAACAACATAACCTAAAACACATGTAAGTTTTTCTTGTTTTCTGTTTACGTTCTACTACAATTAATCATAAACTTAAATAGTTAACTATTAATTAATTGAATTAACAATAAATAACACAACTTGTACGAAAGATAATTCAGTTCAACACAAGATACAATTTGGATTAAATGGTACGAAATATTCATTATTAGTTAACGTTTTCACTTTTTTTTCTAAACCAAACTATTTATAATTAACAACGCTTTATATTTTGATTCTCTTTTTGAATGAAAAAAAAAAAGTGTGGGCTTTCTAATTTCATTGCATTCATAACATTGTTTTAACTATATTCTACTCCCATTCCAACTTGACACAAGTTCTAACTAGATGAAAAAAATACTCCCTCAAATAAAAATCCCTAATTTAACCTAATCTTACTCAATTTTTGACCTACATATACATATATATGTATATTGACAATTATTAGTGTAGGATTGTCGGTAGTCAAATAAGAAAGAATTTCAAAAAAATAATGATAAAAGGAAATGGATAATCGACTTATTACTTTAAATAACCTAACTTGACACTCGACGGTAAGATTAGGTTAGGTTAGATTTTTTTATTTCAGTTTAGGTTGGGATGTATTTTGAGTTTAGATTATGTTAGGTTGAGTTTTGTGAAGATGGTTTACTCGACAAATAACAGTTTTTTTTCTGGCATGATGAATACAATTTGTTATGTAATGGTGGCCATTCTGTTTTTCTGCCATTTGATTGGCGCACACACGCGATTTGTCGGCCATGTCTCGCGTTTAATTATTGAGCGAGCGAAATATGAAATATTCACGCGCGAAATATCCCAATTTTAGGATAGGCTGGATGAGGGTCAAAGGGCATCGCTGATGATGGCACCCCTGCGTGTCCTTGATATATGAACCACGAGTGGTGGGGGTGAGTCGAAAATAGGGCTGCGAATTTATCGAAAATGATTAATTTATTCATCCGACTCATATGTGTTGACGTACTAAATTAGACTTGGATAAAAACAATAATGATTAAATCGTCTACCATTCGTTCGAATCTCAAAAAATATCACTGCTGCCAATAGTCGTCAGACATCGTAGACTACCAGTGCAGCCAATTAAAAATATTGTAACGCTTTCAATATTTCTGTAATTCAGAATGACTCAAATCTCCCATATATGGTTCAAGCGTATCTGGTCTCCTCTACAACTAGATTTTTTCTATGAAATGATAATAAATGTGAATTATCGGTAATTTTATGTTATTCGGTCAGCAAAATATTTCACGGGTTCGGTTAGGTTAGGTATGTTTCGGCTATATTTTTTTTTCAAGTTAGATTGGATTCGGTTATATTCGATTAGGTCACACCAAAAAATTACCTTTGAATAATATCTTTTCATATCCGAAACTATATTATTATGGAAGTATCTCGTTTATTTATGTAGCGAAATAAGTCCGAAATGGATTTCTTTTTAATATTATATCCGTTTCATAGAAGTACGTATCTGAAATTGAAAACAAATTGAATAATAGGTGGGAAAATTATAACTTTTTTTCACGATTTTCTCATTACAACCCTGTCTATTATTCGAACCGTGACCTGATCCCAAAATGCTGAAGGATATAACGTTGCTTTGAACGAAGCCATGATGATGCTCCGATACGAGAGAAGGTCGTATCCTGTTTCAAAGGTTTTTTCAGACTCACCTGTATTTTATATCACATACGCACGTTATGTGTTATACATTTTATTTCCATTTCAAATAAAATAATTTCGATTTCATATGAAAAATAATCTGATTAAAAGGATTCAGTAATTGTTGGGAAAAAAAGTTCAATTCTAATGGACATTGTAATGTACATACACTGGGACTGAAGAAGTTAATATTTTTCATTACAATTTACATGTTTTTCAATTGAAGTTGAATTTTTTATGATTCATAACGAATTTTTTTCCATTTTATGTTGAATATTAAAAAAAATAATGAAACTGCTTTAAAATCATTTAGTTCTATTCAATTTTTGAAATATAAAAATTATGATATCTACTTATGTATGTGTCTACTATTCTCCAATTAGTAGTCCAACCTAATTGAAACTAACTTAAACGAAAAAAGAAACAAAAGTCTAACCTAATTTCAAGCTTCTCGTTCACTTGACGTCAGAAAAGTAGCAACATTGTATTTGACTTGAATTGGAAATAATTAAACTTGATGTGAATAACATTTTTATTGCATTTCATTGAATAATAATTTAATATCTAATTCAGATAATACACAAACATGTACACATTTATGAATTTTATCTGATTATTGAGAAGTGATAAAATATGATGAAGATAAATGTTGATAAACAAAAACATTTGAAAATAATTAGTGGTATAAGTGAGTCGTATTATGTAAACTTATTTGGTTTATTGTTTATTTACAAAACGGCGCAAGTTCATTGATTCTAATTTTGAATTGAATAATAAATGTCTTCTAAATCAAAGTTTTAAAGCTAGACTTATATATCTGTATATCACTTTCGATAAATTATGTTTGATTGAAATTTAATTGTCAATTTTGCAGAAAATGACGAATTCATCATTATTAAGAGTGAAAAACAATTCTAATTATGTGAGTGATTGTTTTCATTATCAATATTAAAATTTCAATGATTTCAAATATAAGATTCTCGTTCATTTCAGCAACTCGAAAAAATATTCTCATACAATCCGAAAAGAAAAACATATTCAATAATAATGAACGTCGATTTAGAAAACCGTTGGTTTTCTTTGACAATTTATGAAAAAAGTTTGATAGTTTTGGGAGGAGAAATAAATGAAAATGCAACGAATAAAGTAATCGATTTTTCAGTACAGAATATTAGATCTTTCAAAAACATCTATTGAAAGTTTATTTTTTCAGGTTTTCAGAATAGATTTACTATCGAAAGAAATAACTCAAATGCCTAATTTAATAGAGAAAAGATCATCTTGTACAAGTGCTGTTATAGACAAGAATATTTATGCGATTGGTGGATATTGTGAAAAACAATATTTAAAAACAGTCGAAATGTGATCAATTCTTGAAAATTAATTTAAAAATTGAAATTAATTGTTTTTATAAAATAAAAAATGTTTTTTTTAGGTGGGATTGTTCAGAAAATAAGTGGATGTTGAAAAAAAGTTTGATTGAAGAGTCTGAGTATTCTTGTGCTGTGATTTATTCTAAAAAAATATATGTGATTGGAAAAGTTATGAAAGATGATATTTTTTCATTGGCAATTCAAATTTACGATCCATCGATCGATGAATGGGAAATTATTTCAAGTTCGAATCACGTTTTCAAAGCAAGTATCATAATCGAGTGTACACTTGTGGAATTAATTGTGATTTTCTTTATTTTTTAAAGTTATAAATATTTTTTATTATTCATTTTAGTTGTCGTATTTGAATTTATTGGCTGTTTCACATTGTGATCATATTTATATATGGTGTGATGAATCAGAATCGTTAATTGTATTTAATCCGGTTACGCGAGAGTTTTCCGATATAACAGATTTACCTAAAAAACAACTGTGTCGAAATCTCATATCGTATCAAGATAAATTATTATATTTAGGTGAGTTTTAGGTATATATTTTAAAATGTACCAATAATTAATAATAAATATTTAACGTATTTTAGGTCTGTATAACAATTACGAATATAGTATTGTTAAAAATGAATGGAAAATTTTTGAAAATCAAGATAGAACTGAATTTAAAAGCGTTTTTGTCGTACCATTTAATCTAATTTAATTATATGTATATTAATGTTGTATTTTTTATCTACCTATATAAATTAAAATGAATGTATTAATATTTTCTTTCTGTGTTTATTTACTGCTTATCCGACTTTAATGAAACTTTTCAGAAATATTTTATGTATATCTGATTATGAGAAAACTTCTTCGTCTTTAACATTTTACAATCGTCAGTTTTTGATTTTAATCATTTTATTTACTCTGGCTATATTAATTTATATTATTATTATGGGATTGTATTAAAAAAAAAATTGACAACCCCCGACGTAATCAATTTATTTAATCTCAAAAATAAAACGAGAAAATCTCGTCACCTTGTAACGACGCCATTTTGTGGCGAGACTATGGCGAATCTCTCGCAGAGAGAATGTCCCGGGATTTCCCGGGATAACGGCATCGGAAAGCCGTTAGCCGATCGTCTTGCGAGATATAGGCTACGTGACGTTTTCACCGCGGGAAATTTTCGCAGGTTTGCCAACGTTGTTTGAAAAACGCGGGAAAACTCGCAGACAGCACGTGACTTTGAATTCAATCGAGCAATCATTTTTTCTGTCTGTGTACAGCGTATACTCGATTATCTGAGTAATATTGATAATTTAGTACAAATAATTGAATTTTAATTATTTTTGTGAATTAAAATCAATTCGATTAGTTAAATAACAACAAAAAACTTGGGAAAATTAATTATATAATTATTTCAGTACATTCATATTTTAAGCACACTATTGTCTTAACTTGGTTCAGCATCTATCCTAACTTATCAAAAATAAATAAAATCAAATAATAAATCTTGGTCTGCACATTGACAGAAATGTTTTTACATACATAATTGCGGCTGCGGATAAATAAGAATGTACTATTGTTTTTATAGCATAGGAAATCTGCACTTCGATAATCGAAAATGCACTGTATTTTTAATTTATTTGAGAAAATACTAAAATCATATTCGGAAATTTGAGGGTTCAACAAAAACCCTTAAATTACTGTGTACAATTTTATAGTTTAAGCAAATTTCTATAGATGTCAGTATTAATTTATGCCCATTTTATTTTTTGTTCTGATTTTTTCTTATTTTATTTATAATGTAATTATATACAGATATTTTATGATTTATGATTTATTGTTAAATGTGTATCACGTATATTTTTCAAGAAAATTCTTATTTCAAGTATTGAGATAGGTTTTTTTTTCAGAAAATAATACATTTATAAACATGGATATTTTTAGAATATTGATTATTTTTTCATGCAGATAAGGGGTTGCTTTATGACTTTGGTTTTCGAATTTTATGTTAGGGAAGAAACACTCGAATGTATATCGATATTATTCTTTTTATGTCACTTTTTTGCTCTGTGCGACTGTTTTTCGATACGAATCGTAAAAATAAATCTTCACAACGAGTTTTTTCATCTTAATATATTGCGTTATATACTTTTATTTTGTATAATAACATGAATTTTCTGTCTGATTCTGCGAAATCGAACACATACTTAATTTTATTGAAACACAAAACTATATTGAAATAACTTACGTTGTAGTGTTGTTAACGTCAAGTAATGAGTTAGTCAGAATAAAAATTTAAATGTGAACTTAATAATCTTGTTTATACACTTACCGTTTAAAGACACTTAGAGTTAGAATTTAAATTTGTATTGACAACTAAAACGAAAGCTTGAAATACGTAAACGCGATTCAAATTCATATAGAAAATGGAAAATATGCATTTTTTCGATTTGCTTCTCATTTCCGTAGGTCGCAATCGAAAAGGTCGACTTTTACGCTTTTAAGACCACAAAGCTGATGTAGAAAACGGCGCGCTTTTCAAATTTCCGTTTCTTTCGCAATTCGCGGTCTTATATTTTCGAACGTTCTGGTCTAAAATATAAAACTTGACATAATCAAGCACCTGTATTATAATTTCTTTCAAGTGTATCTGTTCTTCTGTTAATCTGTCTATTGCGCGATTTGTATGAGATTTTCGACCAAACAAATAAATATTTGACATTTGTTTATTTGAGTTTATTGTTGTTCATCTGATTTACGACTGTCGGACATATTAAGCGCCATGGAGTGCCAACGACTAAATCGAGCGGGAAAATTTGAAAAATCGCCATATTATTCCCGTTTCAGTGTTTCACACTGTCTAGAACGGTGGTTTTCAAACTGTGGCATGCGAAAATTATACATATTTTCGATAAAATATAAGATTTTCATGCGTCATCTGAGTCGTGAAATCTTTTCAAATCGTTCTTGTTTAAATGTTTTTGATGAAAAAGTTTGGAAAGCGCTGCTTCGGAATGAGAGATTCGCATAAAATTTCGTAGAAAACCTCGTTTCTTGTGTATAATGCGATCTCTTTTGTTTGCTAGAAAGGTTTTGTATAAAATTTTTACCTTATTAATGCAAAAGGTAACGCGAGTTGGCTCAAAATGAAAATCTACTCGTTTTGCGATTGATGATACTTTAGAAACGTTATAATATATTTTCAGTCTTTCATTTTGATTTACATAAATCGAAATTTTATTAACCATTTACGTAAAAAAAATTAACATATTTTTGTCTATGACTCATATTTTCTTTGTGCTCTCCTTTACCAGTTATCTCATCACGATGAAATTTTCTAGAGTTATCATACTCTTTTGATAAAACTCTTTTTCTATTTCATCAAACGATAGAAATCCTATTGTGTATAAAATGCAAAATGTAATGATGCAGAAACCTTCACAGACATGCATACAATAAGTCTTAAAAGCATCACCGCTAGTGGATCAACCGTTAAGGAATCTATAAATAACATGCGTGCATTAAATTTTATTTATATAGACCAGAATATCACACGATTCAATTCGCAATGTATGAAAATGCATTTTTCCGAAACGTACATCACTTTTATAGTTCGAATTCAATGGCCGAAGTGCAGTTTTAAGGATCGTTAGATTTTTCGAAGTTTTCCATTTTTCAAGTTCGCTCTGGGGATCTTGTTAAATCTTAATATATTTTCAGAACCGAACCCGACTGACTTGTCGGTTTTTTTACGGTTTTATTCACTTTAACTGATATTTTTATGTATACAGATAAAATTCAGAACGAGTTCGTGAATTGTTCCGTTGCACGAACCGCTGAAGGGTCACAGACCATTAGATAGTCCTGAAAAAATAACTCTTATTTATCTTGAAAATTGTTATTTTCGTATGAAACTAGAAAACTTGTCAGTTTTATTCAAACCATTATTCCAACTTGATATAAGATCTGACCTAATAAAAAAACTTCGCTAACCTAATTTATATTTTGATCTATGTTTTGATTTGACAGAGAATTGTTAGGGTATGAGTGTGTAAAACAGACAAGTGTAAAAATTATTGTTTTATTCTGAAAAATATTAAGTGTAGTTGAAATTTAAAGAAGTGTTTTTCATTTCAAAGAATTTTCAAGGCGAAAATTTATTAGTTATGTGTATGTAACTATTATATTATCTTACACATATACAGTAGAAAACAAAATAATTGGAACAAGGTTAAAAAAGTATTTTCTTTTGTCAATTTAAAAGTGTAAATATTGAAATTTTGAGTGAAATTAACTCAAATGTTAAAAAATGTGCAGAATTATCTTTCTTATACGTCGTTTACATCATGTAGCAAAATATTGTACGTAGTAGATATATCATTTATGTTTTTTTCTCGTTTTTAAATTCGTATCTAGCCCTTTCTTGCATATGTAAGAGGTATTTATAATTACAATAAGTGTCTAAAAAATATTATTTAACAATATCAAGCAATCATTTAACACATTTTGTTAAAAAAAAAACTTTTACGTCCAAAATCGCGTACAACAAATCATACCGCGCTAAACGAGTATTCATTTCGCTTATCTTTTGGACCGGATAATGAACAAATTTCCAATTCTCACGAACTCAGCACTGATGAGTCCCATTTTCTCTATCTCCTTTTTTATTCATCACCAGACAATAGAATATTTTATCGGATGGCGTGACCGCTTTGCGAATGTGCCTACTCTTGGCCACAACAGATATCCCGACGGCCATTGTTCGCCCGTTACGTTGCCGCACTGGGGGGCGATAAATTCGCTACGTTTCGATTGGTAGCCCTGCGCGCGCGTATCGAAATTAACGCTTAGGTTAATTGCGAGTACGTATACGGCCTTTTGAGTATCAATATATTGACAGGGGATTATAATTACAGTCAAATTAATAGCAGTATTGAAAATTTCATCCTGAAAAATTCAAATTGTCATTTTTTATACTTCGAATATATTCAGCAGCAACATTTAAATTCTGATTCAATATAATTGTGATCACAATCAAAACATAATATTTTTTGTATTATGCTGCAAGATTTTAATTATGAAACTTTAGTGCCTCAATTATTTTTTCTAAAATTGAAGTTAAGTAAAGGAAAGTGAAAAATCACTGTAAAAAGTAAATCTTAAAAATGATTCACACTGGAATTTCTGTTTGTCTGAAATTGAATTTAGTTGCTAGTTATACGAAATAAGCCCCCCCACTTTCGCTCTAATCGCAAGCAACCTTATCCGAGCTGAATTCATATAATACTGAAAATGCCTATGGGTAATTTGAATTTTGAACTGTCTGAAAAAGAAATCAAATTCGGGCTGATATTAAGATTTTCTTTTTACAGTGATACATACAAGTGCTTTAATATGAAATTTATACGACATGATATTTTTTTATAAAATCAATATCATAGATTTTATACAAAATAATAGTCGATAGTATCATTTCACGATGTTCCATATTAAAGCTCATAATTGTCACAACATCTACATAAATTCGAACGTATTTAATGAATCTGTTTATTATGGTCTTATCTATTTTAGGAAATAGATACGAAAACACATAATCCAAAAGATTACTCATTTTCATCATTCTTCAACGATTCCAAAACACATTTTTCCCCCAATTCCAAGTACGTGCACTCAATATGTGCCTCATTTTCGCATAGACATTTTCTTGCGGAGAAATTCTAGGAATACCATTAATTCCCTAGATTCGCTCTCACGCACGACATATCGAATTGCTTTCGCTGAAAATTCGGACGCGAAATTTAGTTAGAGCGTATAAAAAACGCATTATGCCCGGCTATATCATATTTTCACGCTTATTTCTGACGTTCCCGACATATTTTTTTACACTTTGCATTCCGCTGAACGGATGACGTCTGCTGAAAAATACGATTGCCGAAAACAGACAGGCGCCTTTGTGCTCCAAGATTCACCGCGAGATGTGAAAGAAAAAATATATTCATTGTTGTTTTCGACGGAAAATATCGAGCTTCAATTAATGGTGTTTTTGCGGTGAAATTTTCCGTGTGAAAATTCATGATTTTTCGTGTGAAAATTCGTGAGTTTTCCTGTGAAAATGCAAGGCTTTTCGTGTGGAGATTGTATTGTGATTTAAGTCTTAAGTCACATGGTACTGAGGGTTAGTTTACATTGAAAAAACAGTTTTAAGACCAATGAGACAGACTTATATACGTACATCTAAAGCTATATGAGCCATCACTGAATAAGATAAAATAAAAGTTGATGAAAAAGATAGAATGAATTTCTTTTAATTTCTTCAATATTCCATTTATCATATATTATAAATGTACAATTTTGTTTATAATAAGCTATGGATCCATTCAGTTCATATTAGAGAAAGGAATCAAACTGACCCAGAAATTAATTATTTATTATTTGATGGCCAAATTAATTTTATCATTTTATGGTATTTATCTATGTCTTTCTAATGGAAAATCGCCCACCAGATAAAATAACCCAATTAAATACTATTTTAGTATCGATTTGTTCAAATTAGTTTTTAAATTGTATGAAAACATCGCAAAAATATTTTCATTGGTAAGTTTCTAATTTCCTATTCATTTTTTAAAACCAAATCATAATTAATAACAATAAAACAATCAAACTCGATAAAATTTATCAATAACTTTACCAGTATCAACTTCTTACGAAAAAGTATAGAAAAATCGACTTCCTATTTCAAACGATATCCAAAAAAATCCAATTATAACGAAAAACAGCCTGAAAAATTCTCTATCATAATCGATACAAAAATAACAATTTCACATACTTTTCCCTAAACGAAACTCGATCAAAAAACGAACCTCTAAATTAATCATCCTACGAACTTATCGATTAATTACCTACATTCCTTCGATATTCAAATTTATATTCGTATAAATATACATACATATAATCTGAATGTGATTCTCAGTATTGCCAATTAGGCTAAAGTGATTCGAATCGCTGAAGGGGAGCAGCATGCGTGAAGACCACGCCTCGTAACGAGCGGGCAAACAACCGAAGGTCCTCCAGGATTTACATAGCAAATTGAAAAGGGAGACGAGACCATGGCTCAGCATCAGGACCTGGAAACGTGCTGTCTCCTAGCGACCGACCGGAACTTGTCTATATTTCGCACGCATTTCTAGTACTGGGTATAGAACGAGCTTTGGATCTTGACCCATATAAGGGAAAGTCTAATTATAAGAAATCATTTTAGCATGTAGGTTTTGTTTTGGATAATATTAGAATACATTCATAGTTCGTTGAATAAAAAAAATACTATTGTTTTGCAGTCTTGTGAGTTGGACAAGGATAGGGCAAGTGTGTTACTATTTATCTCTGTATTTTTTCAATTCACAAGATTTCATTAATCTCTTCAGTCTCTATCCACATTGCAATGTTGATTTGAATTGAACGATTTCTTTACGACTTAGACAGTTTTATTAATCGAATATTTCTCACATCTCAATATACTCTTTATACATTTAATCACAGCATAGAAATCTCCATATCTCATACCAAAACACATATTAAAAAAAGCAGATTATTTTTCTTGCATTTGTTTTGAAAAAATCGAAAGTATCTTGAAACGTTTCAAATATTTGATCAGATTGCCATGAATTTTTGATACACATTATTTGAAAGATTGAATTTCTCAAGTGTTATAGATTTTAATAATTCAATAGCCATCCAAATTATATTAAACGAGTAATCAGTCTGTTGAAAATATGAACGTATGCTCGATTTGAACAAAGTTAAAAGATTCAATCATACTCTTTATTATTTGCATTTATTTTATGCAATCTTCATTACAGCAGTGTAGAGTAGATTGCAGCTCGAGCGTTATTCGAAAAGACAGACACACAAACAAATTAGCACTATTATTATATTATATGTTATTTTTTTTGCAAGATTTATTTAAACGATCGAGATTATATTATGTATTGTGTCGAATACAAAAGTAAACGTGTACGGACATTTCTCAAATCCAAACGACGAAGATCGCACACTTTGTATCGTCGGATTTAAATTCGATACCTAACCCAAATTGTCTGTGTGTTGCCTTTTTTCGTTATTTTGAAAAGGGTCCGTTTCGGGCTACAAAGTCGAAGGCTTTCATCGAGACTTTTCCGAGGTCAAGTTTTCGCAGAAAGCGACTCTCTTTTCCTCCATTTTTTTTTCTGAGGGTATTCTTCCCTTTTCCTTTTGCGAATCTCGCGCGAAAGTATTATGAGAGTGACCCTCGAGGGACGAACGTCGAAAGTCGCCAAAGTTTCAAAAATCAAATGTCGATCTATAAAAATCTTACAAATACTATAAATATTGTCAATGAATGAAAATATTTTCAAAAATAAAAATGTATTTTTTGAAATATTTGATGTCTTTAACAGTACGTATCTATAATCATTGGATCAATTCATAGATGTTGTCATATGAGTTGTTCAGTGTATGAAGTGATTAATTCTATTTTACTACTAGGCGTTAAAATCATATTTTTTTTAAACTTGATTAGCCTAACCTAACCTAACGATGGTCAACTCCAAAAGTTCCTACTTATACTCAAAACCTACTTAAGTAAAGTACCTATACCTGTGCAAATATTGATTGCCAACTTTACAAAACTATCAAACAGCGATCCTCAAAGGTTTTTCATGCGAAAAACCTAACCGACTTTGCGAATTTCCATCAACCCGTCAAATGTATCGGAAAAGTCCAAAGCTATCAAAATGCAATTTCCTCTTCCACAGCAAGATGCATTCGCTGAAAAGAGTCTCTCGGAATTTGCTGAAAAGCTGCAGACGATTTTCCAGCGCTTCGAAACCAGCCTTTCTCAACATTTCCGAAGAGGTGACCTCCGCTCTCAATGAGAAAAAGGCTATAGTCGCTTTGGAGTCAACGATTATAACCCATGGAATGCCGTTTCCTAAAAATTTGGAGACAGCTTTGGAGGTTGAGAAGATCATCAGAGACAATGTGAGTTAATAAGACCATGTTCACAATCGTATTCTGAATGTTATCTATGGTTTTAAGGACCTTTTTACTTATGCAACTTGCGATGAAATCTCAGATGCAACTGATTAGTTATCATTGTCTAATTCTCCATTTAAAAAAAATGTAATGTATAGAGTTGCATCGCAGGTTGCATAAGTTGCATCGCAGGTTGCATAAGTTGCATCGACTGCATCTAGTTTAGTTTTTTCAGTCGATGCGACTTCATATAACCATATTTAACTGAAGATGATTAGAAATTGTACAATTTTATTTTAGGGAGCTGTTCCAGCGACTGTATCCATAGTCAAAGGTATAATAAACGTTGGCACAAGTCAGGATGATCTGACTATGCTGGCTGAGAAGTCTTCGAAACCTGGTGGCCCTGTGAAGGTTTCCAGAAGAGATTTTCCACGTGTTTTGTCTTCGAAACTAGATGGAGGAACTACTGTAGCTGGAACTATGGTCGTCGCTAATCTTGCTGGAATCAGAGTTTTTGTAACTGGAGGAATTGGTGAGTTTATATGTATTTCTACTAAATTACTTCAAAATCAGTGATCTTATAGTCTTATTATAACTAACTTATATCTCAAATTAACAAAAACAAATTATTTGTGTTCTATGTTTTGCTAATCTTATAAATATGACATTTAAACGTAACTGGTTCTAATGAAAAAATAGTAATAATTCATTGACCCTACGTGTATTTAATTTGATTCGATGCTATATCTGATCGTTAGTATCTAATTTTGAAATATAACTAATCTAGATATTATATCGAATCAATAATAATTAAGATATTTGATGAAAGGGATGAGTTCGGTACGACCCTAATACGACCTTGTTTCTCAAACTTTTGTTTGTTTCATTCGAGACGAATTTATGTGCGGCATTAGTCTCGATAGGCGAGCGATGGCTTTTTCATTAGTTCTGAAATGTTTTTGCGCTCCAGTTTTTCTTCCTTTCGCAAAGTTGAAAAAAAAGCTTTTCTTTTATTTATTATTTTAAAGAAAATCGGAAAAAATATACGGACGAAGTGCGAATAGCAAAGATTCATTCGTAAATTGTCAATGTATGGCAGATAAATCATTGTTAAATCAGAAATTGTTACAGATTATTATATAATAATAACGAATTTTCGAAATTAAGTCACATCATGAAAAAATGCATTGATAATTCAATTCGATTTCTAATATTTTAACGGCGACCATTTTGTTTCACATAGATAACACAAAATGGCGCATCTGAACTTTCGTACTTGAACAGTTTTTCACTAAATTTTCACGTTTTTTTAATTGAAATTTTAATAAAACAACTTTACAATGAACTCGTATCTATTTCAACGTCTTTTCAGATGGAATTCTAGCTTCAGTTTTAAGAACTTTTTCTGAGAATTTCATTCAAATATATTTTTTTCTGAATATTTGAGTGAATTTGTATAGATGAAAGTGCTGTATTGGATGAAAAAAATTCTTCAGTGATTGATTGATGTCCTAAGCGAATTACGATCCTTTTCAGCACCCCCATATAAATGTAACACGAGATTACTTTGCATCTTCGCTTGATTGTCGATTGTTAGATTTATCATATTTTTTCCTCACGTTTCGAATAATTGAAACGTGGATTATTCGTGAAATTTGATTATTTTGAACGAATCGTGAAATTTATCAAAAAATATTGTAATCATATCGGAAGTTAGAATACGTTCTTTATTTTCAATGAATTCGGAATAAATGCCATTTTTATTGGATTTTCGAAAAATATGAATACGTACATGTAAATAAATATAAATATTTACATAGAATTTTTCTTTGCGTGAAAGCCTCAATTTTTCATACGAATTTTCTTCGCGTTACACACATTCACACTTTGGTCACACAAATGTGATATTTTTCAAAAATATATAAAAATTTAATATTAAAATATTAACAATTTATAAGTTTTCTGCCTTAAGTAGAATATTTCCCATTTCAAGATCAAAATTTGAAAAATAAATCATTGTGTTTGTACCTACCATGTTTTCCGAATTTTCCTAAATTGGTTTGATTCAATTTTCGTTCATTTTTCAAGATTTATTAATAAATATAAATTTAAAATCATTTTTGATTACAATAAAATCACTTAGTTGATAAAAAAATTAAACCTTAGATTTAATAACTAATGATAATTCATGAAAATATCTTGTATATTATAATGAATTTGATTGAATGAGTACAAAAGATTCAATAGATTCACGAAAAACAAAAATTTCAACAAATACAATTCAACAAGAGTGTAGAACCAACCTAACAACACACAGCACTCACAAAAATATGACGAAAAAAAAAAGAGCGAAATATAAGCCTGCTCCGTCACACGTACAAATCGCGGATAAGAAGCGTATACAGGGTGGCTCACAGGGGGATGAGCATTTTTCCGATTATTCGCCGGATTATACGAGGCGGGTGCTGCGCCCCCGGGGCCCCCGGCTGTCTTTCATATGCAAAATACATGGTAATGACAGGAGGAGCCCGCGCTAACAGGGCCCCATTCATGCCATGTTATGTGGATTCATATAACCGACTTGTGTTAAACTGATTTTTAATACACTTTTATTCATTTATTTTATGGTTTTATAATAAATTAGATGTTTAGAGATAATTGTGACTGATTCTATTAAGAGAAAATTCGAGAAAATTGTCATATTGATGCGTTTTTCAATTTTTTATGAAATTATAAGCGAACACATTTTGTTTATAATAAACTACAGACACGGTCAATTTACATTAGAGTACATTATTAATTTTATGGTTTTACAGTAAATTAGCTGTTTAAAGATAATTGTGACTAATTCTATTAAGCGAAAATTCGAGAAAATTTTCATATTGATGCGTTTTTCAAATTTTCTTTCTGCATTCGATTTTTTTATGAAATTATGAACATACACATTTTGTTCATAATAAATCACAGCACAGTCAATTTACATCAGAGTACATCATTAATTAAAATGGTATCTGAAATAAATAATTTATTATTCAGCAGTCAAATGAAATTTTATTTGACTGGATTTCACAAAGGGCATAAGTGACCTTTTTATATCGAAATAAGTTAAGTACAGGAAATAGTTCTTTATCATATGTAGAACTGTTTTCTGTACTTAACTCAATATCGATGAAAAATGGTTTCTTGTAGTATTTGTGATATTCAGTCATCATTTAATGGTATTTATTATTCATGAATAATGTTTCATATTATACATAGAATGTTATGACTTTATCAATTGACGTTTAATTTTTTTTCGAAAGATGGAGTTAATCATTTTCATGGACTTAAAGTCTCAATTTGGATTTTTTTTATTAAGTGTATTTTTTAGGTGGAGTACACAGAAATGGTGAACAAACGATGGATATTTCTGCTGATTTATCTGAACTTGGAAGAACTCCAGTTTGCGTAGTTTCTAGTGGGATAAAATCGATTCTCGATATAGGAAGAACTCTCGAATATCTTGTGAGTGATAATTTAATTATTCAACATCATATCGATACATTTAAGCATCGGTAGTTAACTTCAGGATAATTTTAGGAAACTCAAGGAGTATGTGTGGCAACATTGGGTTCTGAAGAATTTCCAGCATTTTATACAAGAAAATCAGGCTTTAAATCTCCATGTTTCATAAATTCTACTTCTGAAGCAGCATCAATGATCAAATCTGCAATGGATCTTCAATTAAATTCTGGACTTCTAATAGCAGTACCAATTCCTAATGAACACGCATTGAATGGTAACTTGAAACATTTTTTAAGCTTATTTAAAATTTAAATTTTTTTTATGATTCAGTGTAAATATTGATGAATTTATACCAATAATATGATAGAGTTGAAGATCTTAAAGACAATTGACATGAAACTCGATCTACTCTAATCAAATCTTGATATTAATCAAATCCAACTTTAACTTAAAAAATAATCAAATTTAACATAATTCATCGATTCTCATTATAATGGTCTGCTTCACAATCAATTTATTAAGACAGTCATTCTCTTTATTATGATAACGATATGAGTCCAAAAATTATTAAAAAAAAAGTCATACCATTCTTCCGGTTCATATTATTTATAAAAAATCTTAAATTGAAAAAAGCGGAATCGAAAGAACTATTTCAGTATGATCTTTATTATTTTTAAAGACACATCTGACAAATTCGAATGCAAAACAACAAATATAAAGTTGGACTCACATCGTCATCATAATTAGGGCCAAAATCGACGAATTTCTACATGCGTACATTTGACATATTTTCATGAAGAAGCCTCGATAGAGATGGCCATCAAGAAGTGCCTGGATGACGCAGATCGTCAGGGTGTCAAGGGGAAAGATGTCACCCCTTTCATATTGTCGGGGGTGGCAGAATCCACCACTGGTGCGTCGTTACAGGCGAGTATCCTTTTTCCCTACAATTAAATCGACGCTGTGGCGAAAAGGATGCCTCTTTGTGTTTGACGTCACAAGTATTTTTCCATCGACGGTCAAGTATTGTGTTATATGACGGCTTGAAATGCGAAGGGATACAAGTATCATTTTTGCCGAAATTGAGTTATGCACAGGAATCGCTTCTATGCAAGCTCAAGGCAAAAGGATATTAACGAATTCGGAACGTGTGCCGAGATATGTCATTAAATCAGTCGACCTCCTCCTAATACATGTAGGTCAACTTTGAACGCGATTTTCTCGAAAATACCGCAAAGTCACCTGTACCCCTTGGCCTTTTCAGTCGTCATATGACGTCTCAAAAGGCTAAGGGGTGCGAGTGACTTCGCGGTGATTTCGAGAAAGTTGAGTGTGTAGCTACATTTATTAGGAAGAGATCGAGTGATTTCATGATTTATCTCGGTACATGTTCCAAGTTTTTTTATATCCTTTTGCCACCAAATATATGAGCGTACATTGAAGCGATTCCTGTACATAACTCAATTTCGGTAAAATTTTACTTGTACCTTTCGGCCTTTTCAGTCGTCATATATCATCCATATAGAGGAGGATGAAAATGTTTGATCTTTTTCTAATATTATAAAAAAAAAATCAAAATTGTTGCATCGTTTTTAAATGGCAGCACTTAATAAATCTAATTAAATTTCAAGTGCATTGATATTAAATGAGATTTTCCAAATATTAGAAGCAAAAAAGAATCAATTAGGGTACAAGTGTACCGAAAAATCAATAAAAAGCAATCAAATATGCATGTATTAATTTCAATTTATATATAGAATTTTTTAATCAAATAGAGAAGAGTGCATACTACGAAACTAAGCGAGTTTCCTCTTTAGTATTATGTCGTATACATAATATAATAGTTACACGATAAAGCTGAAGCTGTATATTGATCCGTTTGTTGCCTAGCTGAAAATAATGTGACGGGAAAATCTCAAAGTGTGAAAATTTCAATCATGATATTTAAATTTATTTGAAAATTCATGTTCTTAGTTATTAGATCATATACTTGATCTCGATATTTCATGTTATATTATACAGCTACAGAAATATATAGATATACAGATGTTCCATTAATCAATGTCGAGATATTGAAAGATGATTGACTGGCGTATAACTAGGATAACTGAACTTATTTCTAGAAGTATGATTATTCTATTCGAGTTGAAAATATCAACGTACGGTTGGTAAAAATAAAATGTCAAAATTTTACATTATTGATTTTAATTTGTTTAAATATTTTTTAATTATTAATTTCATTTATCTAGAAAAGAATCCTTAAATAATTGAATAAGATTACAATATTTTTCTGAGCTTCCAATACAGATATTGCGTTGATCAAAAACAATGCAAAAGTTGGAGCTGAAATAGCAGTGAAGTTCAGTGAGTTAGAGCTGATGATTGAGCCGAAGGTGTCTGATGGTGGAAATTCAAGATATGTGTTTAATGATAAAGTTTCAGGAGTCAAAATTGCTCCTGTGGTCATCGGAGGATCTAACATGGATTCGGTCATCAAAGTTGAAGAATCTGAAGTTGAGGTTAGTTAAAATTAATATTTTGAATGATAAATAAAAAAAGAATGTGGAAATTGTTTAATTCTTTTTATTATCATAATACATAATTCGATAGTATTTTTGAAATAATAAACTTTTATCATCATAATTTAAGGTTATGAAGCTATAATACAACAGATATTCATCTAATGATAGCGATACAACATATATATTTTCAATTAAACATATTTTATTATTAAATTATATATAATATACATATTGTATATAAATATTTTTATCGCTAAAGATACACATATAATATATTTTTATATGAACAGTTATAATATATCATAAATCTCTCTCTATACAAACCACTTTTCTATAAATTTTCAGAAAGAAAACTGAAACGCAAAATCAACAAAAAGGTGCATAAAAATATTTTCGATTGAATAAAAATTAAACTACTTATTTTTTTAATGCACCTTGCACACTACTTTAGAAATTATTATGTTAATAAATATAATTATAATCAAAACAAAATCGAAGAAATTAAATAATTTAATAATCACACATAGGCTGCCTGCGATCGATGTAAATAATTTATATGTATATTTTTATAATAATATATAAATATACATATAAATAAAAATCGTCTATACTACGTTAATTTAAAGCTTTTCAATCAGATATTTCTTACGGATCAACGAATGTAGATATATACAAAATTTATATAATTTTTTTTATATACATTTAAGGTTATATCAATATATCCTATAATAAACAGAGTTAACAGATTGAGAATACAACATCGAAATTGACCGGATCTTTCAACTTGTATATATCAATAAATATCCGGATTATTCCAAATAACCGGCATACAACAATCCGTTCTACCGAAAATAATTAAAATCGTTACAAACGCGTAAACGTTTGCGAAAAAAGTTATAATTCTCTAATTTCATGGTGTCAATGTTCGGCTTTTTCATTTAAATTACGTGAACAACGTCAAGTGCCACTTACACGATCAATAATATTGTCAATATATTGCTTCAATATTGATAGAAAATTATGTTTTTCTAGAATTTTCAGTTTAGCACACATTTCGAATATTTTCGCAGGAAACCATATTGATGCGACATATTGTCAGTATTATTGATCGTGTAAGGAGAACTTAATAGATAGTTAGTTACATCTAGAATAGATATCGTTAAGAATTTGCTAAAATATTCATTTCAAACAAGAACCACAGATTTCATTGGTAAATTTGTATATAGACAATATCTAAATTTAATTGTGCTTATTATACTTGGTCTACGTTTTATCGTTAAGTATAGGTATAAGTTAGTTTTTTTGAGGTCTGCACATGTTTTTTCTGCATTTTTTGGTTTTTGTTCGTTATTATGTTTTTCATGAGCAGATGGTATAGTAATCTTAGTAGTTATTATAATATACTAGTAATAAACTATATAATAACATTGATATATTTGGTACAATAAATGTTATTCGAATAGTCAACTGTTCGATTTTTTTAAATAACATCGAGTTTAATAATATACTATTTATATAACATAATAGAAAATTAAAGTTTTTAAAAAAGAGTAATACAGTTTCTTTTAAATCACTAGATTAGATGTTTCAATATATACTTAAAGCCTTTTTTTCAAACATAATGTAATAAAATAAAGATGCAGTTTGAATCAATAAACTTTTAAAGTCTATAATTTTTTTTTAGTTTGACTGAAAAAATACAGTGGATACTTCTATAACACATAAGTATGTATTGAACAGTTATTTAAAATTTATTATATAAATGAGATTTAACAGTTCAGAGAAGTGAATACTTGAGTAGTGAATGGAATAAGTTGATGCGTTTTGTCTCATTTTTAACACATACTAATTTACTCTTACAACAAATATTATATTCACTCAATGACATGTATGAAAATAAATAAAATGGTTAATATTGAATTGATTTTGAATTAAATAAATTTTCAATTAGTTTTATGATTCAGGATTCAAACATTGATCGCAAACTTGGTTTGACTAACAATACGTTGACTCTCGTATGGAGTGTTATATCCTACTTTTCCATTTAGGTATCGATGCAATATGAAAAATATACGTTATAGAAGTATCCATTGTATTATATATGTATATATATGTATTGTATAATATATATTTTTTTCGGAAAAGTCGCCATTTTGGTCTGAGGCACGGTACATAGCGGCTAAGCGTCGTAAAAAATCTCAGAGAAAACCCCTTTTCACTTTTCTCTCGTAAAACGAGTCTTTCTTATTTTTTACAGAGATAATAATATCTCTTCTCAACTTTATCCGGTTGACAGTGTTAACATCGAAGCAAGGGTGGTTACACAAGGTTACATTACATCATAATAAAATGTATATATCGTATAAATACTCATATACATAACTTTTATATACACTCAAACTAAATTTAGACAAGTTAGACATAGACAATGGTCGTTGGGTACACGCTATTCCATTTTTTTTTAGTATTTTCTTATCATTTAGGCACTACATATTTAAGCTCATTTTCATGCCGTTATAATCCTCTGTAATTTTTTTTTACATGATCGTGATGAATAAGCCTTTATTGTATATTTTAACGATAGAAAATAAAGATGAAACTCGAAATAATGATGTTCCACTCGATTTCGCAATCGTCGATACCTCAAAGCAACACTGGATTTTCGCTGCGAAAAGTTGTCCCGCTTGTATTAATGTGAGATATGAATTCAATGTTGATTTAAAGTATCGATATAATAACCTTATTCTTTGAATCTGTTTGAAAATATATTTTATTATATAGAATTTATAATTATTTTTATGTGAAATGTCTTTTAGTCTAATGCCAATGTCAAAAAATGGCTTATAGTAGAATTTTTATATTTATAAAATCTTTTTTTTCTATATTTGCAAATTATGTTTAGTTGGGCTATGTCAAAATATTGGCATGCATTTAATAGACAAGCTCTGATTTACTTTTCGTTGTTAATTTATAAGTATTTTCAAATAAATTGATGACTTTGTCCATATTTTGGCGATTCTATTATTTTTTTGGACCCAAAATGTTTTTACTTCAAAAATTTGTAAATTTGAGTTTTTTCGGAAAAGTGTGGAACATCATTTTTCAAAGAGTACTTAGATAAGGGCTTAAATATCAGCTATAATAAATATACCTAAACAGAAAAAATAAAGTATAAAATACATATTTTAGTTGAAACGAATAACAATTTGATCGATAGTGACTAATATATGTATACATATGTGATTATACATGTCAATAATCGATTATATTTTAATTACTAATTAATTGTCGATATATTGTCACTACCCGCGATGTCCATTCCTACGATTTTTTTTATAATTTCGAATACTTTTTGCTAAACCAACAATCTTACAGTTGAATTACTATTTTTTTAATAATTATTTATACACGTAAAGTATAATATTTAAAATTGAATCAACCAACATTTTCCCACTAATAAATGCGCAATTTTTATATGAATAACATGAATTGTGATTTTTATACAAATTTTATACGAAAATCTCGCTATACCACTCTCGCTATAACCACGTTTAATTATCAAGTATACAATCGAAGAATAAAAATCTGAAGAAAAAAATATTTATAATATTTTTATTCTGATATCAATTATTCGATAATATGATTTTGAATTTAATAATTGAACGTGCTTAAATCTAGAGTGGCATAAGTACATATAATAAGTATATAAACGACACTCTGGTACTTAAAATTTAAAAAATACTCATTTTTGAAATGTACAAAAGGTTTTTCGTTATTTTTTACATGTTTTGAATGCGATCTAATCGGAAACTTGCTAAAGGAAACCGCATTTGTGTTTTTCGATATTTTTTTTTGTATTTTTTTAATTATTTTTTATGAAGTGGAAAAACTGAAAATTGGACTTTTGGTGAAATTTATGGACATCAATATTGAAAAATGGTGATAAAGCTGTGCTGTTAGAAAATAATTGAAATAGCTGAAATATTGTGAGTTTGCACGATAACGACTTTAAGATTTACCAACGATTTTTTTTAATGAAACAAGATAAATTTTCAATAATTTTATCATATATCCAATTGTATTCTTAATCTAATCAAATTGAATTAATTTTTCACCGAAATATTTTCATACATCGAGAATTTTTTATAACTTTGATATAATAATTTTGACAAATTTTAGAACAATTTTTTAAAACTTTATAAGACGAGATGTATTCTAGAATCAAACATGAAAACAGTATTTTTTGTTTAAACATTTAAGTATTAAATTTATATTTATGCAATTTTTATATCATATCTGACTCTAAAATACAAACAGGCTCCTCCGCATTCGAAATAGCAAGTTTGGAAAATATACACGTAAATACACATGTATTACATTTATACATTTTTTTCAAATAGTCAAATTTTCATTTATATTTTTTTCAATTCTATATTTTCGTTAAAAATACGAAATTTTAGGTACAATCCGTATGAGTCGTTTCGTATGTGCGATCTTCGAGATCGACAATTTTGTCGAATTTCAGTAGATCCTTGTTTCGCGCGGTTAATTTGAATAATTTAATTAAAAATAAATTACGATACTTATCCGTTTTACGTATGCCAACTTTATATGATTTTGGTTTGACATTTCAAAGATAAAATTTCCCAGAACCTGAGAAGTTTTACTTGTAACAAGCAAGTGTCTCACGTTCGGTTTTTATTTATGAAAACCGTTTAAGTTAAGATAACTGTGGGCCTTAAATGGAAAAGTACTAATATTTGAATGAAATACATTTTTAAAGTACGAATAAAAATTAATAAATGGTTTACATTAGCTGAATTAGAAAATATTCAAATTTAAATAATCATGGTAAAATTTATTATTCATATCTTGCATATGAATAACCGAATTTGAATATTTTTAGAAAAATATTGTATAATATTTGAGTAAAAATAAACTTAGTTTAAATTAGTATAATATTCAACTTGAATTGAATAATTTTGAAAATTTCGAAAAACTCAATTTTTATACCATGTTTTAATTTCGCGCAAAATTCAGATCTACGTACAATGTGCGTGCACGTGCGTGAATAATTAGTAATAATACGTAATATCCACGCCAATCACAATAATGATAATAATAATAATAATCATAATCATAATAATGAGGGTTACCAAATTTTATTTGAAAAATTCTCTATTATTTTCTTGTTAATAACGAATCTATTTTTTTTTTTTGGTATTGTTTTTTTAATCATTATTTGTATTAAAATGATCATTTTGTTCTGTATTTTCAACTATTATTTTAGAAATATTCCACACAAATCTGGTAACCCTAACGTGATGTTTACACTTGAGCATCTTCGATGGACATCTATTATAATTATAACGACCATACGTACTTTATTGAAGACAGTTCTTTATTTCAATACACTGTCCTCGTAATTTTTTATTTCATAAAAAAAAAAACACTTTGTTAACTGAAAACATAATAATAGTAAGACGTTTAAAAAATGCCTGTGGTGTAATTTTTGGATAAGAAATAGTGAATTTGAAAATTTAGATTTTTCTCAGAACTGCATCAAAACAAACAAAAGTTTTCCCATATTATCTATTTATGAGCAACGAGGGGCTGCAGGGTTGCAGCTTTTTCAGTATCGAACGTCCTTAGCCGCTGCATCATTCTCTGAGAAGATTCTTATCGGGCAACTGGACATCTGTCCATCGATAAAAGCTCAAGTGAATACAATTGCGATGTGAAAAGAACAAAAAGTGTGAAAGGTGAGGGTGTCTAACAAACGAAAGGAAGCAGTCCGTGGTTTGCGGCGACTAAATGTATGCGATGCGGGCATTGCGCGTGCGCGGCCTCAGGGCCTTCGCGAGTGTGACGTGCACTTCGGACGGGGCGTCCGCCCCCTGCCCTCATGGGTCCTGCGCCCCCTCGGCGGCGCTGTCCTCGCCCCCGCCGCGCCACCGTCGCCCGAACAGCTGCTCCAGGTAGTATGTTAGTCAGATGCTGGTGGCCACCGGAGGGGCCGTCTGCAGCAGCCTCCTGCCCTTGCCCATCTCTCGCATCTCCAGCGCCTCCTCGCCGAGAAGGGCGCAGCCGCTCGTCGCGTCCGAGTCCCTCCTCGGAGCGCTGGCCGCGTTCCCCAAAAGAGCCTCTCGCTCTCCGACCCTCACCGTGCCGTTGGCAGAAATCGCCGGCGCGTTGCAGAGCTGGCCTCCTTCTCCACCGGCCGCTCCCTCCCCCACCTCGCTCTGCAGCATCTTGATCTTCTGGATCATCTCGCGTATCTCGTACCTCAGGATGCCGAGGAAGCACAGCTTCAGGAAGGCGATCACGCAGTAGCCCAGGACGAACAGCACGTCGGCGGTGTGGCGCACCCAGGCCAGCAGGGTCTCGTCGCAGCCAGGACACGGAGGCTGGCGGTCGCAGCCTGGACACGGAGGCAGTCGCTCTTCGCATCCAGGACACGGAACAGACGATCGGCTTCCGCAGCAGTTCGGTCGGCTGCCGCAGCAGCTCGGCGGCCACCACACTTGTGGTATATCTGAAAACAAGCACTCCATGTAAAAACGCTCTTGTACCATGTATGTTATCCAATTGGCAAGATATTCAACTTAACTATTTACTGGATAACACACAAGGATCATCAGGATTGTATTTTGATGGAAGTAGAGTGGACTTACGTAGAGTATCGTTCTGAAGATCCTTCACAGGTTGATCCGGAGGTGTGAATCCTCTCGTTCCCTCCTTCCCGACTCCGCAGCACCTGGCCTCCCTCTGGAGCCTGTCCCAGAGAGCGGTGAACTCCGGCTCCGAGCCGTAGTCCCTGGACAGGCGCATTTTGAGCCCCGGCTTCAGCTCCCTGCAGAGCTGCTCCAGCCGGAACACCCAGAAAACGCCGACGGCCACGTCTCCCAGCAGCAGCGCGAGCATCATGAGCCAGTAGGCGTTGAGCAGGCGCTCGCTGAGCCTCAGGGCGCCGGCGCAGCCGACCGCCTGCAGGAAGCCGGCCTGAGCCAGCAGGGCTGCGCCGGCGCAGAGCAGGCTGGGCTGATGCAGCGCGAAGCCAGGCACGAGCCTCCGACGATAGTCGCCGACGAGGGTGCGGCCAGCGACAGCGCAGAACACCAGCACCGCCAGCAGCAGCGCGCCGTTGCACGTGTATATCCATAGTCGGTAGTAGCGCATAGCCTTGGCGGCGTTGCAGTTCGCTAGCAACGTGCCGATGTCGGCGGGGCCGCATGCCTGCGTATGCCGAAACACATGCTGATCATCACTACATTTTACACTCAGGCTCAATACAATATATTGTATTCAGCCTTTCCTATCTTGTCCACACTTTGACCTAAATACATATATTAGGTCTAGGCATGAATGCATAGGTCAACTTATAGATACAAATGATTAATACTCGTGATGCTGATTATACTGAGCGCTTGCGATGGTGATGATGATGATGAATAGTAGCAACAATGATGATACAAAACTAAAAAAATACTAGCGGTGAAATGATTGTATAATAGAATTTCGACCACTAGTATAATACTTATAGCAGCATAGCAATGAGAATGGCAGTTGAATAATGAATACCAGCAGTGAGATGATAGAATTATAAAATGATTATAACCAGTGATGAGTAGAATGCTGAGTACTAGCAATGAAGATGATAGTAGAATACTGAACACTAGCAATAATGATAATAACTAGTGATGATGCTGATAGTAGAATGCTGAGTACTAGCAATGAAGATGATAGTAGAATGCTGAGTAGTATCAATGAAGATAGTAGAATACTGAACACAAGCAATAATGATGATAATCAGTGATGATGCTGATAGTAGAATGCTGAGTACTAGCAACGAAGATGATAGTAGAATACTGAACACTAGCGATGATGATGACGATCAAACGAACAATAGCTTTGATAATATCAATAGCAGATTGTCAAATAGTAGCAGCTATGATGATATATGCCACAATAATGAATTGTCAATGCCAATTGAGACATTAGCATTTTTCAAAAATAAAGGGGGGCTGAGTTGCGTACCTTGGGGGTCCAGCCGGCCGAAGTGCCGCTGGAGCGCGCTTGCCGCACCAGCATCACCGTCATCCCCCGCGAACCCCAACCGGCCCGCGCCCCTCGCCCCTCACCCTGACAACATGGCTGCCTTGGATCTTCAACTGCCTACAGTCTGTCAGGATATCAGGAGCTTGGTACTCCTTATTCGCTCTTTATCAGGAGCTTGGCACTCCTTATTCGCTCTTTGGCCAAGACTCTTTATTACTCCGCTTAGACGCTTCACTTTTTCGTCTAAGCTCGATTATTTTTCATTCAAGCTTATTTTTTTTCATCTGAGCTTAATCCTTCTTTTTGTTACACTTTCTAACTTTTTTTTAATGACTTCTTTCGTAGCACTTTTCTATCTTCTTATAAGCAGACTTTTGATTGGTGTCAGATTTCAGAGTCGATTTTTTTTATTTAATACAATATTATCGTTTTATTTTTTTTAATTAGAATCAAAATCGATTAATAAAATATTTAGATTTATTTTTTTCGACTAAACTTGAATTTATCATATAATGTATAATAAAAATATCTAATAGATTTTTATTTTTTGATATAATTGGAAAAATATATTCAACCACTCGTATATATTTATTATAAAATATCAAAGAACGTTTCCAAATTTACATTGAACGAAACTGAAGATTCATCAAGTGTCATGTTTCACAAATAGTCTTTTTTATTCCCCAATAGTCTTTCGATACAAAAATATTTCGTCACAGTCCACTTTCGCGCACCACTATGTATATTTATATTTTTTTATCTACAAAGGCAAAGTTCGCTTACAAACAAAATCTATTTTTATATATATTTATATTAATTAACAGTTTTCAGTTGTGAAAAACTAATTGGCGTTCGTTTCTGAATTGTTGGCCTTTTCTGTGTCCTTTTCTTTTTTTTCGCTCTCTTTTTTTAGTGTTTTCCAGAACACGAGAGCGATCCAATCATTAAATAGTCGATCTTCTCCAAAGTTTCGCTAAAGATTTTTCTACTGGACGATCCATTCGATCGTTGGGTTAGAGTTTTCGAATGTTAAAGTCGACTTATCATCACTTGGGATGTGGCAAATCTGAAATTTTGCAGAATAATCATCGTTACTAATTTGAATGAAAATTTAACCCTATGCACTCGCATGTTTGAGCTATAATCAACATTTTCAAAATTTTAATAAAAAAAAATGAGTGCAAAAGGTTAAGATTTGTTTCTGAACTGATTGTTGTTTTTTTCAGTTCAGAAATTGAAGCTACTTGTTGTATAATAGTTAGGCGTTTTAATATATAAATAAGCAATTTAGATACAAAAAGTGTATTCAAGTCAAATATTTTTCATCTTAAATGAAAATTGCCTGTATAGAATCAAAACTATTTAACTCACAGTGGAAAACCCGCCTTATATTATATAATATTATACCTAATATTACTCTAGTATTATTATTTTTAATAATAGTGATTAGAATGACTTCATACACATGGAAAATCAATAAAAATAATTTTAGAAAATAAAGAAATCGTTTAAGTCAAATTGCCAACCCTTCTCCTTTCTATTCTAATCCGTTAATCCTCTTATTATTTTTTCAACCCCTCCCATATTTTTTGGAAAATATTCCATGCTCAAATTTAGCGCTCCCTCGACCTCTTTTAAATCGAAAAGAAAAAAAATGAAGGAAAAAAGGAATAAAAAAAAGTACACGGTAGGGAAAACGCATAAACGCCGTCTTATGGCCAATTTATTGCGGATTCCGAAAGTCTCATATTATTGTATTAGTACAAATCGAAAAATAAATTATATTGTTGCGATTTCATTTTTTCCGCTTCGTTACAAAGCTCGAGATTTGTGCGGTTTAGGCCAAAGCGGCAATTTGAATTCGGCCGTTTCCCGCCAATTTTCTTTTATCGTATCGTGCAGTATGAGATTTTAATGAAAAATGGAAAATAAATAATTAGAGAAAATTTCAATACAGTTGGAAACTATTCTTAGTTATTAATTTATCACATAAAGTTGTTTTAATCATTAGTTAGGTAAATTATGTTTTGTCAAATTAAGATCCAATCTTTCAATTTATGTTACGTAGTATCCTGTTAAATTTTCTTTCTACAAAATTTGAGCGAATTAGGAATAATAATTGTCAAATTTTATACAAAAAAAAGTCAGCACGTAGATAAGCAATATTCAATTGAAAGATCAGTCCGAAGCGTATTAAAATTGTTAAAATCAACCAGCCTGAAGATAGAATAGATTCATTACAACAAAAATTCTCCCGTTTATCATAAATATAATTTAAATTGAATTGTTAACTGTTAATTTAACGCTCATGCATAATTCAAGCGGTTCTCAAACGTATTTTTATTCCAAATAAATTATAAACAAACTTCCATGCCGCGTTATTTGTTAAAACAATTTATTCATGGCGTTTCGCTCTCACTGTTTATCTTGGCCCTGCTTGATTACTTCGACCGCGTTACACTTCGTCCCCCGAATTATTCATTATTTTATTAATTTATATATTTATTATATCGCGAAATTGCGCTCTTTTTATTTGTGTTTCGTTATTTATTTTTTATTAATTTTTTTCGCAGACGTAAATTCGATTTCTTCGCAATATATTTTCGATGGTTTCCCGACTTGGCGGAAGGCTTTCGGGGCGTGATGAGATTGATTGATGATCTGAAACGAAAAAAATACACAGCGTTATTATATTTTCGAAAAAATGGATAAATATAAAATATTTTGACCAATAAAGCTAATCAAGTAATATTTTTTCACTTATGATGCTTTTGAATGTCATTTTTAAAATAAATATAAATTAAAATATCATCTATTGTTTTTTTATACTTATATTTAAATTAAAATTGATACAAATTTTTGTACAAGTGATCATTGAAATTCAATTAATGTAAAATATAGGGTCCGATTGAAATAGTTTCATTAAATTTTACTGCATTTTAATGCACATATTTGCAAATCAATTTGATTTTTATTTGGCACATATTTAAGTTAATATCTGTTTGTTTTCGTTTCAAGAAGAAACATGTCTTTTTTTTGATAATCTCTATTGAAAAATTATGATATTGTAAAATTTTCTAGTCATTTAGGTCCAAACTTTCAATCGTAATTTACTCAACTTGAGGGTTAGTTAATGTTTTTTTTCCTCTATATAATTTAAACGGGTTGCTAACAAGAACTGTCAAATAGAAAAAAATCAATTGACATTTGAAATGAGTAACTAAACATTGAAAGTTCGAACCTTAGACAGCATTTTATACATTAAACAAAATACGTTCAACGAAACAGCGCTTTAGAAGTATCCGAACAGCTCGAATGAAATGCTAAATGAAAATTTGAATATATTTTTCGGACTGAGCTTTTTGTTTCTGTTCCGTATAGTGAACAAAAGCGCTTTTTGTTTCGGTTATCGCGAGCGCTGCGGGTAATGCTCGTCATTCGTTGCCTCGACGGCCAAATCTTCTACCCCCACTCTTCTCCTTCATGAGGAATGGCGTCTCATGATAAATCTTCGCGAAAGTCTTCACCGGCGTTGAGTGTGTGTAATTCCGTGAAGACTATTGCTCTTAGTGCGAATATACTTTTGTATAGTGAACCCTCATATAACGCGATGTTTTATAAAAATTATATATGAATATACATACAAACATAATGAAATTTATCAAATCAGAATGTTAGACAAAATAACGACACAATTTCATTTAGTTACAGATGCGTCATTCCAACTTGATTTAAGGAGTAGACTAAAATTTTTCAATAAATATGCAGGAAAATTCGTTTTACGAAAATCATTTTCGTTTTTATTTAATTTTCCTTATTTCAAAGTTAATAAAATTAAAGTATTAGGTAAATCCATAAAAGGTGTCGTATAAATAAGTTTTTTTATTGTTCATAAATCTATTAAGTTGAATAGGTTTATTCATTTACTTGTCCGCCCAATACAAAAGAATGTTTGAATTAAACGCTTTAGTGCAAAGTTAATCTATTTATTATTTTAAAAGGACTTGAAGAATTCTCATTACGGAAGTTCGTTAAAACGAAAAATAAAACACAAGTATAAGTAATAAAATCCGAAAACGTATTTAATTCCCGTCGTAAGCCGGAACGTGGTGTAGACAGGTAACCGAAACTCTGTGAATTTTTCAAATGGGAATTTAACAAATTCCTTCCGTTCCTGTCTAGTTCACAATACATCTGAAAAATCCAGAAAAATAAAATAAAAACACACTTTGGTGTCACCAGTGGTGAATTTTTTTTATTAAAACAAAATAAAATCAAAATTATTAATACCTATATCACATTATTCATCATTTTGTTCAACATTTCCAGTGATTTTATCAACATTATTTTTACTTTTTAAAAATGAAGAGAAATTTAAATACTGTGCCGATTTTGGAGTCAGTTTGAAAGTGTATTGATATGTCAAAAAAAAAAAATTAAGTCAGAAAAAAAAAGTTCAAACATATACAAATTATAATGTTCGTAAGGTCTTTAAGACTTGCTATTGTAGAATGCTTTTTTTAAGAACGAATGTAATACAGCACTGTTGATAAAAATGAAAATTTATATTTAAACAAGCGAGTATAGGATTTCCCGGGATTTTTTCGTCGCCTGTCACATCCAAACGAAACCGCCTTTTCCTCTTTCACGAAATACGAAGATTTGAATTATTAATTTGGCGCGCAACGTTTTCGTTGTCAGTTTCGTTAACTCGAAGCGAGCTCTTTTGAATTTTGCAAATTTATACATTTACACTGAACACGGTCAGTTTGTAGAATAATAACTTCACCGAGTTGGCGACATTTTTCCATAATTTGCGTCTAGCTTATTAGGTTGGGTCAAAATAGAAGATGAAGTTAGGTTAGATTAAAAATAATACAACGATTAGTAAAGATTATATTTTGAATGATTCAAATCGATCTATATAAATAAAAACGAATGTATTTGTTTGTTATTTATACACTACTTATCCGATTGCGATCAATCTTTCCAAAGTTTCTACTAGAATTTTGGCTTTCAAATGTTTAAAATTTAACAAATATATTAAGAAGGGTCTATATAGTGATATAATTTAACATGTCTCAATAGAAATTTTGAATTTTTTCTATCTTAAATCTCAAGCGATGCCGAGTATCAGCAGTTATAATACGGATACTAGAAAATACGGACGATAAATCTAAAAAAAATATGATTGTCAACAATAAAATCGAACAAGGCGTAGGTACGTACCACTCGGAAAATTATCCGGCAGAGTTTTCCGGAAAACCGTTTAAAAGCCATCGTAAAATGGCGGAGCGATAAAAGCGAACGTTTTCACCGCATAAAAAAGGCTAGGGGCAGTTTTTATCGTTTCGCATATGCGGATTAACGAGTTTTCCGCTCTCGGGGAAAATTTGTACCCACTGTACTTTTTGTATGAATGTGTTTAGGTGGAAATCTGAGAAAATTGAACACCTGATCAATTACATGTATTTTTTTAATACGCTTTAATAAAATGTTCAGAATCACTGATTGAATCACTGATAAAATATTATGTTGAAAAAAAATAATTTCCACTGTTGAAATGCGAATGAAATCTGTTTGTTTTTTTAAATTCTATAGAAAATTCTGTTTAGTGTATTTTGGAGTACCGATTACCTATTTATTCGCAAAACTTTTGGACGGGTATTTGAATTTAGGTGTCCGAATAGGTAACTTAAAAAAATCAATACGTTCTTTAAAATCGTGTGGAACACGAATCATGAGGTAAGAGAATTTAAACTGTTCGTGAATCACTTCAAAAGAATATTTGTCCTGTGAAGTTTTGGAAGAAAATTTGAATTTATTTACTCCGGTACATAAAATGTTTGAAGCTTTAAGTTTGTAAACGTATGTACTCGTAAATTGTCAAAAATTGTATTGTCACAGTACTACATTGAATAGACAAATAGACAAAATATGATATAAAACACTAACGATCAACCCGTTTAATATATCAACGCTGCTTTGGACCGTTACACGGACACACATACATACGCACATGCGCATTCGCACACAGAATAACTATATAATATAGTCAGATGTCAATAGTATGATATGAAAAATAAAATTTATACATTTCCACACAAATTGAATATTCGAGATTTTCATCGCGAACTCACGTGACACCAGGTTGCAAATTTATTTATGGGTGAAAGACGCAGGTCTTTCAGCGTCACGTCGAATTTACACGTTGTCTCCTTAATTAAAGTGAACCGTCTTCGTTCTTTTCGGCTCACGAGTAATTTATGTGCTCCTCGGCACATAACAAACAGGAAAAGGAAGCCGTGTCGGAAGTAATTGATCCCCTGATGAAATTGAAAAATTTCCAAACGAATCAAGCCGATTTGACGTTCGCTTTGCACAATGGAGCGTTTCAATCTTTTTTTTGTCGTGAATTTTCAATTCAATTCCTTTATTTTTCAAGAAATACTTTCATTTTGATGAAAGTTTAACTAAAATGTTGCAGAAATCGATTCTTAAATTTGAATCTTATTTCATTCTGAATGAATATGTCGCTTTTTTCTTCAATAGATTGATGTTTAGTTCGACAGTATATAAAATTAAAAAATGTGAGACCCGTGTTCAATGTGTTAATCAGATTTACAATATCATGGGGACATTTCTCTAGTTATTAGTGACTTTACATCGATGAGTCTTTCAATTCATAGTTAGGTTAGGTCAATTAGAACATTTATATTACAATTAAGCATAGTTAGTTTTATTATTATGTCATTAAGATCTCACTCTCATGATAATTTTAGGATATAGAATAAATGACTACACCTTTCAAGTTATCTTAAATTGGCACATTTATATTATAGTTGAATATAGCTATGTGAAATGTCACAATAGAATAAGAATTAATGTTGACAGGATCAGTCTAGTTAAGATAGGGTACGAGATATTTTAATATTTAAGTAGATCCATATGAGTTGTTTTAAGAAATTCTATTTATTTTTAATGACTCGATCATATGTTTGAACAAATATCAGATGTTATTACATAAAAAATATTGAAAGATCTGTAGATTGTTTTTTTTTTTAATAAAAATATAAAAGAAAATGAATGGAACGATGTGTATCGTTTGAAAAAAAATAAACGAAAACAGATCTTCGTTCTAGATTAGCGTTTTTATGAATGCCTCTCGGAGCAAAAAAATGTATGAAAACCTGAAAAAAATGTTTATTTTTCGCCGTTTTTTTCCTTTCATACATTATACTTCAGAGAGAAATAAAACGATATTCTGTGAGGAATTAAGGCATTAAAAATTATGCGGTGTTATATAAACTTATCTTCGACTTATCTAAATTGCATAGTTTAATGGGGAATTCCGAATTTTATGCTCGCGAATGAAAAACGGCGAATTTTTCCATATAATAAATTATATTTTTAGTTCCGTATATAAAGTTCAAAGTCACTGTTAAGTCTTACATTTATTTCAACTTATATTTTCTTACGATTTTAATCTTTAATACGTTCTTTCTTATTTTGCTTAAATTTGAATTAGACCACTTGAAAGTCTCTTAAAAGTAAAAAGAAGCTTGAAAAAGATAATATCATTGTAAATTTACTCGCTATCGATAATTCATAAAAAATTGAAGATTCTATCGACAAATGTCCTTGACATTTGCGTGATTGTAATGTTATCGTGAATTTATCCATGTTCACGTTATCCAAGAACGTATCGCTGTATCGATAAAAGAAAGCTATAACTCGAAACTCATTAATATTCACTATAGAGATTTGAACTGGGTTTTATATAATTTTACTTAATCTTTAAAAATTCAAATTTATAACTTTGATTATAACAATGTATATAAAATATGAATGTATGTTTCTTATACGTCACGTTACTGCTTATCCAATCATGATTAAATTCAACTGTATTTGACCAAGTTTTGGTAGATATTTTGCATTTTGTATAGGTATGTATAAATATATTTATTTATTTATCATAAATACAATGAAACCTCGCATAACGAGTAATTCGTATAATTAGCAAAATAGGACTCGTTTAGCGAGCAATGTTTGGAATAACGAGTGTTGAAAAAGGAAACATTGTGAATTATGATGTAAGCGGCATCTCGACTTATTGTCGTTCTAAAAACATTGTTTCGTTTAACGGCTATTTTGTATTACGATCGAAATTCGGGAGTAAATTATGTTCGTTATGCGAGGTTTTACTGTACTACACAATAACTCAAAATTCCTTGAGTCGCCAGCAACTTCTAGTAAAAATAATATGTTTGAGCTACAACATTAGTCTATCGATGCAGCGATCGATACATGGTCTGTGCAGAATATAGTGAGTCTACGAGTTGACTCCACAGTGGCCATATAACACGGGGCTGTAATTTGATTATGTTATGTTATATGGAAAGTTACGTGCATGTAATTTGAACGCGTCGAGTTTCAAGCCTCCGTAATGGCGTAGCGCCGTTATGAATGAACGTTTCCCCGTTACTCGTTAATAACGGATGACTACGACCTTTGAATGTGTGAGTTTTCATCTACATGTATAAATAAAAATCTAAATCTTAAATCTAGTATCATTAAAGACTGAAATCCGACGCGGCATGCACTAACGTTTTACACCGTTGTATTGGATGGATATTGATATATTTTTATCAATTATTAGTCATTTGATCACTGTCGTTATAAAGGGCACATACATATGAGTCGTTAAATGCATGATGTGATTAATTCCAATTATTAAAAAAAAATGAGATTCAAATGTCAAAAAACCCTTTGAATACTCATAACTTTTCATCGGTGAAATAAATTCTTTGAGTAATAAATCGAAATGTCATTAAAATACAAAAAAAATGTTTGAATACCAAATCATAAATCATTTTAATTAATTATGTTCTGACCATACTCATTATAAACGAAATATGTGCTTCTATAATTTCAGATAAATGATATAACGAAGAAAAAGATAGACTTTTTCCAATGAATAGATTTCAAATATATCTTAATCAATAGATATCAGTAATCTCGTGATTTTTTTACTTCGACGATATTCACCATTTTGGGGTTTTCATGGAAAATCAATATTAAATTCCATTTTCATACAAAAATTTCATTCATAGGCAAACAAAACCTATGAAAACAAACACATTTTTTTTTCACGAACTACATTGATTTTGGGATTGAATGTTTAATAATAAACAATAATTTAAGATCCTAATGAGTTATAATTATCAAATTCAAAAGTGTCAAAGGCGAAATCCACTCGTCATAGCAAACTGCGCTTTATCTTATCATAATTTTTTCGACTTTCCGTTTTAAGGAGTTAATCAGGCTGTGCACTGAACGGCTCATATAATACGTTCGAACCCTTACAAGACCACTAGCGTTTGCGGTCAATTAATTACGCCCTCAAATCCTAAGGGCGCATTTCGCGGCCGTTTCGCGAATATTTCGGCTTTTTGACCCGACCGAAGGGTCGAGAAAGGCTCCGAAGGGCGTTTTGGCGCGAAATTAGCCACATGTACAAAAAGGGTGGCCGTAAAACGCGTGTCGTCGGCCATAAATCATTGTCTCCTATGTGTGAAATATGCGCGCGAAACACGCCATCTTGTTACGTCTACTTTAGATCGTAATACAGTGCTCTTCCGTAGGATAAAGTTTCAAAATGATAAATAATTAATGAGATTTAGAACTGGTATTTCTATCGTTAGTTGAATTATCATTGACCTTTTCTTTTCTGTAGTGTTTGATTATTATAACAAACTGTTATTACGAACAACTACTGATTGATGCTTGAAAGCGAGCAGTAAATTCGTTATCAATTACAATTTTGTACAAAATACTGTCCGATATATGTATCATAAGTGATCTTAATTATAACAGTGATAAAAGTCACGTATTTTCGTTTCAAAATATTCGAAATTTGATAAGTGAATTTGCAATTGAAATTGTCTAGAATTTCAAGTCGAGACTTCCTGAGACCAATTTTGAGAATTTGCACATTTTTATAATTTCAAAGTTTAATATGGCGTTTACAAATGGATGTTGTTATTCTTGTTACCGTTATCTTTCTTGCTCTAAAGTTCTCATCTAGCTCTTTTTAAATCAGCTTTTTAGAGCTAATTAGTACAAGAAAAGCAAAGTCAACATAAATTGGCAACAGCAATATAAACGTCGTAATATGTAATGCATGCAAACGTCTTACAGGGCATGCTAAAAAAAAATTCGAAACCGTTTCGAATACATACATTCGTGTCGTTTAATACAAAGTAAATTCCGTATACATTTCGATAATTTAAAATTAAGACAATATTTTCCAGTATTGATTATTTTCGATTACGTGTTCTTGTACAGTGTAACCTTGTAACGAGCGCACGTGCTCCGACAGCCGCACCTGTGGATGTTTTAAAAAACACATTTTGCACGTGTCCCCGTTCCACGAATTCGCTTTGAATACACGTTTATAAATTTGTTACGTCGAAAATTCGACGTCGACCCGATTTCAAAAGTTCGCGCGCCATTTTAGAAACGTTTACACCGCAAACAATATGGCCGCCAGACTGAATTTCATCAAGTGTATTGACACGCTCGCGCAATTTAGCTTCGAGAACCATTTGCAAAATCTCCGTATCAATTACTAATTGTAAGAATTATGTCTTTAATTATGAACGTGTTGTAAGTCCATCTATTTTCTTTAAGATAATATTGTGATTATGGTGTAAGGTAACAAAATTGATGAAAATCTTAATCGTTGTTTTATATTCATCTTGTTGTGAATTATCACATGAAGATAAATTTACACTTTCGTACAAATTAATATCGACTTAAACTATTGCCATTTTTAAGGGCACAATTAAAGTTTAATTTTTTCAAGTGAAATGTGCAAAATTGAAGTATTTTATAAGTTCACAATAGTGTAATTAAAAAAAATCTTCTTTTTTTTCTTCAATTTTCGGACTTGAATCATTTTCAAAATAAAAGGCACAATTGATCCTCTCACAGTATTTAACATTCGTTAAATAAATTATTGATTTTTCGTTTCATCAAATTGTACTACATTAAATAATGTGCTCTGAAAAAAAAATTATATAATAAGTATTTTTACATCCACAATTGATACGTTTATTTTTATTACTGGTATTCGATTCATGACTTTTGAAAAGGGAACATTTTCCTTTGACTATTCATACGAAAAGTGGTCTTTTCAAAAGTTATGATTTTACTGATCATTTTGGCAATATTTACTAAACATGTTAATTTTTGTCAAAATAATACAGAATTTTATTAAAATATTTTGTGTATTTTTTTTCAGGTGAGTTAATACTGTCACGATCCAAGAACCCATATTAAGAGGTATTTACATTGTGCACTAAACTATCATATATTTCGCTCGTCAACGGATTTTACTGATCATTAATCGTCTACAATTTACTGCTCAATCGTTATTATTACGCATGTTTACGGCCATTATTTTACCACTGAATGGATATTTACGTTACTGCTTTATTGCCTTTCGTTTACTCGTATTTTTCTATTTGTATTTGGAAATTAGATCGATTTGAATGTCATTCAGTTTTTTATCGATCAGTATAGTTAGTAATTTGAAGTCAAGTGGTCGATATTACGCTTGCACAATTGTTTTGTCAACACGTGTTACAATCATTAGTTTTACTAAAAACCATTCATTGTCAACCTAATATAACAACCAATTTTCCTATATTCATTCTTTAGATACATTAAAAACCTTCAATCCAATCATATATATTAAGTTAAATACAAATAAAATGTAAAACCAATGGCACTAGTTGTACATGTAATTATTTACATGTCCACCTGATACAACAATCGATTTTCCAATATCCATTCTTCGGTCACACGATTTGAACAATCATACAAATAACACACGATAAAACACAAACACATAACAAACGGCCCAAATTTCGCTGCGAATCCGAGCATAAGCGGAAAAAGTCGGCCATTTTTTCCTCCGCCATTTTTTTTCGGCACAATCTGTACCCTCGGGGGTGTCCCCAGATTTATTCCCGATCTCGACCCCGAAAGGGTTAACGACGTCCGTGTTGCGAAATCGCCGATATCTCGCGTTTCCAGGGAATAAAATACGATCGTCTCGTTTCTTTTTTTTTCCGGCGGCGGCCATTATTCCCCCGACCGCCATAATGCAATATGGCCGACGGAATTATATTGTAATGTGACGTTTGCACGGCCGCTTACGTTTGCTATCGGGAAAATTGATTTATTCGTGTTTTTCGAAAACGATTCGATTGTTTAGGATCGAGATAAATATTTTTAAATTGTCATACCTATGAACGAAAATGAATGTATATTATTTATAGACTCCTAAACGGCTGATCATTTGGCAGTGAAAATTTTTAGTTATTGTAATTATACACTCTTGGAAAAGTTTCTGTGTTATTACATTTGCACAAACGAAATTTCTATCATTTTAAAATTCTCAGGTGTTCTTTTTGTAGCTCAGTCGTCACAAATATTATGCAAGTTTACACACAAATTTATTACAGGAATGAAATATACGATTCAATAGTTTATAATCTATTGAAAGTCGAAAGAGTTTCGAGTAATGCCAAGTAACAGAATATAGTATTAATTAAAAATGTTTTTTTTTTTTTAATATAATTTTGAAAGTTTTAAATATAATATTAACGCAGATGTTCAAAGTTTCTACGAAGCGAAATGTTGAATGATTCACAATGCAAAAATTATCAGAATCTGAAGTATAAATTCGTTCAAAAACTTTTATAATATTTCAACTAAAAATATAAAATTTTCAAATTATTATATTTCAAGAAATGTATTGCACCATAAATTTATTAATAAAACGTAGTACAATTTATTTAAATTAAAAAAATCAGATTTTAAAGTGTCTATAATGAATTCTAATAGCGTACGAATAATCACTAGTGGAATTAATTGTGACCATTTTTTTATAAACATGAATTTTCATTTCATTTTTTTTGTAAAATATTCCGGGATAGTATTAAAGTTTCTTTTACATTTTAATGTATAAAAAAAAGTACGGTTCTTAACATAAAATTTTACTCTAACATTCAGAATGATTCTAAGAAAAAAATAAAACGTCTAATAGTGTGCTGTTTATCGAGAAATCCAATCATTCAAATCGAACAAAATCCACTGCAGCATTTTCTCAATTATTCTAAAGAAAACACAAAGCAAATCGTCATAGAGAACGGAATAACATTTCCCGACTGCATTTTCCGATCGTAAATAATTCAATGTGTGCAAAACAAAGGTGGAACTGCAGAAATATTAAACCAGTTTTTAATGGGGACGATTGTTTGCACTGTCGCATGCGATGCACTTTCGTGTCTCACGAAAGTGCTTTCGATGCACAAATGCAGGTTAACCCTCAAACAACCACTTCTGAAACATTTTTTTTTACTTAAAGTTTTTTATTTTGTGCTGTGTGTTTTGGGTCTATCAGTATTCTGGTGGTGAATTCGGGAATTTTTCCTTTTCGGCTTGAAATTTTGGCAACTGTTCTGTTCTTGATTGTATATTTTTTTCTGGATAGAATTTATTTTTCTTGTATACAAATTTTAGGGTTAATAGTAATTATCTTATTAAATCAATCTTGAATATTTTATATCGAAGAAAATTAGGTTTTTATTTGTGTTTAATTCTATTGAAAAAAGTATGAATAGGTATAGCGTACTCTTAATTATTCAAGATGTTGTTAGAATAACAAAATTATGGACGATTTTAGTATGTGATTATTTATATAAATAAAATTGAATGTATGTTATTTATAGACTCTTTAACGACTGATTTTTTGGCAATGACACTGCTATTGTATGTTTGAAAATTTAAATAAAATGATGCAAAATATAAGCACAATGGCACCGAACGAACACGAAATGGCATCTTGAGAGTGCAAAATGGCCGCCGTCTCCGCTTTTGCGACGCGATACTAAACACGCCATTTTGAACAAACTAAATTTCGAATAAACTTCCCGCCTTTCGACTTTGAAAACCCGCTCTTTTGCATGACTATTTGCACTCTGAAAGTGCAAACGTTGAAAACTTTATATGCACGTGTACTAGTCGTTAGGGATGCCGTTTGGCAGATCGTGGTTCGGATGGATTTGTTTGTTTGTGTGCTGTTTGTTGTTTGCATTGTGGACGTTTTGGAATGTGAGTTTTATTCTGGCTAGTGAAATATTCGGTAGTTGTCCGTTTTACGTACGCCATTATCGCAATAAGGAGACTTGTATCTATTGTGTTGCTTGTTGTTTGAATGTTTTTCAGATTAAATAAATTGTGTTTTTTATTGTTAGGATGGCATATATTAAAAATAAATAAAAAAGTTATTATATTACAAATACAAACGTGGACATTTTACACAATATAAAAAAATATATAATTCAATCTAATCTAATATAAAGGATTACGATCAGCTTAAATTCAGTAGAGTATCGAGCATCGTCAAGTAACAGAAACTAGTTATCGATATATTTCTCAAAACACGATTCGGTTATTTATTGTTTTGTGTATTCAAAATATTCAGCGAGGAATGGAGGGGTCGATAAATTTCAGAAACTTTCAGCTTATGAACGAAATTCATCAGCTCGGAAACTCTCAACCCTTCCAAATCCAATTACATCGGAATATTTGTAAGTGTTACATTGTATATTGTGTTTCAGCTTCGTAACTTTTTGTGATAGTCTTCGAAACAGGGACGACATTTTGAATATTTCAAAATGTGGATACAACTTTATTTTTGACTAGCATTATTGATCGGTTTTTCCTCGAGACAATAGATTTTAAACCGACTGAAAATCGTTGAATAGTGTTTGTAAAAATGTTGAAACTTATTAAATTACTTCACGTGTGTAGATCATGCTTGACTTAAATATGTTTACTATGATTTATCTATGGATAGAAGCACTACCTTAAACATACATAGAACGTTAGAAATTTTATTGATTGTGAAATGATACAGAAACCTTCACAGATGTATACAAAATAATTCTGGAAAGCTTCATCATGATTAGACGAGCGGTAATTGAGCGTATAGTTATTAATGTATTTAAAAATGATTTTAGTGATTTATTATTTAAAAAAATGAAAAATTGAGATGAAATTTCGTAGAAACCCTGTTACTCAGTGGCGTTTCGTGTAACATGTCGAAATATTGATTTATTATATTTGCTCGAGTTTTCCATGCTCTTATTTATGTTCTTTCCGATATTACATGATTTTCGATTCTTTCAGATTGTGATTGATTGAAATTTGCGATTTGAAAAAACGTTAGCACCGCCATTTTCGAAGTTTTTTTATTCGAAAAGGGGTAGACATTCGTCAATTTTCAAACATTAATCTAAAGTTCAGCAATACTATAATATCAGTAATTTTAATATTTTCGATTGAAATTATATTATTACATTCATATTGTGACTTAAAATATAATTTATTACAAAATATTCGTCTCAAAAAGTTTTCCTAATATTACCGGGTACGAGCCGTTAGTTTATTTCGATAGAGAAAATCCCCACCGGAACAAAACTCTTGTGTTCCATCTTCAAATAAGCTTCAAATAACGATTTCGAATTCAGATGTATATATAGCTATAATATAGCTTTTCGCATTTCGGGAAACGCACTCCAAATTTTCCGATAAATCCGTTTCAATTATATGATCCTCGACTCGTAAAATTCGGGGAGTCGAGAGTCTATACGAGTCGACTTCACAAATTCCTCAGATACTTCAAAATCTACTTCATCGGAAATATTGTGTGAAGATTGAAGTTTATTCGAGATGATTTATATGAAAATATTGTAAAAAGAAAATTTTTTATGACAATAAGATTTAGAAATTCGATTATCTGGAATAAGCTTGGAAGATTGAAGACTTGAAAATATCACTGTGAAAGGTTAAACCGTTAAGGAGTCTATACACAACACATTGATTTTTATTTATACCTATAGACTGAAAAAAAAAATCAGTACCTAATGATGAAAATTAATGGTCTGTTGTCATGCTTTATCTCGGTCGAATAAGTGGAAAGCAGCTTTTAAATATAAAAGTGATCAATTTCAAACTGTATTTAAATGAAACAATGAGACTTACACCACTCTGAGATAAAACGAATCACGCATCTAGGAAGAGGTCCATTAAGTATTCAACGCCCTGATTAATGGTCTTCGTCCGTCAAACCCTCGGTGGAATTGAAGACGAGGGAAGAATACTTCTCTTCTGCATACAAAAGACAAAAATGTCGTGTAGGTTTCGTCGATTGTCTGTTAGACCCCTTTTTTATGCAAAGCGACCTTTGGATCGTTTTTATCGATGAACTTTTAATAAAATAGTTTGATTGATGATTTAAACTATTATTGAAATATATTATGTATATTTAAACTCGGCCCAACATACATTCATTTAATTTATAATTATATCATTGATATACATATGAATTTAAAATTGAGTTAGATTATGTTTTTGTTATCAGCTTAGTATTTATATCGAAGTTCGGGTCAAATTAGAACAACATCGTGCATAAAATAAGAAAGTATCTGGATAAATTTTAAATAGATTTCATTTATTTATAGATCTTGGATAAATATTAACTGAATCCATCTTATTGTCTCCCTAAAGCACAATACAATAGAAGATCTCTTATTGGGTAGACCGAAAGTAACAAGCCCTTAATTGACCCTAGGAACGAAACAGGAGTCAGTTAACGAAATTAATTCGAACCGAAAGCGGTTAATGGCGGGAAACGAATGCATAATTCATAGTCGTGGACCATTCGAAATACGGCCATTGTTCGTTCGTTGGAAAAGCGGGAAATTTGCATCGATCCGCAATCGGATCTAGAAATGGATCGCGATTTATGCTGCTGTTGATATTTATTTAATAGGAGATAATTCACTCATACTTTCATTTACGAACTGTTGAATTGCCGAGTTAGTGCCGACTAAGATAAGTATGGCACGCAGTTTCGTAATACTAAAGCAAATGATGTTTGTTTAGTATCAAAATAATTAAAGCTAATTGAGTAATAGAGTGTCACACTAGTCATACAAACATAATCATATTTTGGGTGAATATTTGCCCTGCGTGATGCTATAATACTGTGACAACTCAATTATAAAATTATTTCTTAAATACTAATATACAAATGATAATGCTGTTATGAAAAAGGTTCATTACAGACAACATACAGATTGGTTGCAAATATGAAATAATGAAAATCAGACTAAAGCCTCTTTCAAAATTATGCTCTTTAGCTTCACACGTTGAGTGCGGTTTTGCATTAAATTGCACTAGCGGTTTTGTATGGAAATGTTTCATTACCGCAAATTAATTATCGTTTTGCAAATTTCAGTTATTTACATCAATTATTAACTGGAAATTTTCATATTTCACAACAAAATATATCATATTATTGCGTCGAAAGCGTTCATAAAATGAAAAGCAGAGTTAATAATTTGCAGAGTCACTTATAACGGAAAGCAATTCAACTCAAATATCCGTAAATTGATCGAAGATTAAAAACACATTAACCAGACGTTCATTGAAATGTATTGACTGCAGGTTGCATTCGAAAGTTCGTAATTCAATCTTAACTTACATTAATTTCCACTAGATTGAATTTGAAAGTTGAAATACTATTGTATTGATGGAATTAATTATGGAAATTCTATAAATTCGATATACTCCACATTTTTGGTTTTTCTTAAAATTCTTATTAAATAGAATTATGATTTCTTTTATGTTTTGAAGAAAGAGTATTTCCAAGCATAATTTTATAATATTGCAATTCACATCAACACTCCGAATTTTTTGAAAAAATGAAAATTTATCAAATTAACGAAAGTGTCCACTATTAATTCCACTGGTGTATAATCACACCAATTACTATATTATTATAATTAAATACATTGCTCTAGGGAACTATATAATTTCGTAATAATTTACTTTAATAATATAAGCAATTTATTAAAATGAAAACGATCTTTATATCATTATAATTTTCTTTTGAATATTTTTTGCGATTTTATTTATTCATTTCGCGTTTTTCGTTTTGATTTATTGCTGCTGAAACATTTTTCACACATTAATCTCGCATTAATTAACAATATAAAAAGTCCCCCTTTTATGCACAGTAGAACCTCGATTATCCAAATCATCAAAAATTAAAAAAATACAAATTCATTGTTATTACTGTAATAAGTTACGTTCACTGATTAAAAATTCCGTAAATAATGAAATTATCTTATATTTTCCTAAACTTTTCAATGTTTATATATAACCTAAGTCATTTAATCATTATAATAACTATTGGTAAAAATATCATTTTTTGTAGAATCATAAAAAAATATTGTTTTTTTTTATAAAAAATAATTTATTATTGAATCAGCTGAATGCAATTACCAATATTTTTCCAATATATTTTTATGGTTATCCGAATTAAATTTATTCCAGATAAGTCCGAATAATCTAGGTTTTGCTGTAATGTAATAAAATAGGGTCGATTTCGAAACTGCCCCAATTGAAAAGGCTCGAAAAAATTAGTTCAATTCATCGCTTCGTAATTGCACGAAGAATATTAATTGTGTTTTGATTGCCGCGACTCCACCCCTTCGTTTTCAGATTTTCCTTTTTATAACGCCATAAAACACCACTGGATAAAGTGGGGAAATTAAATCGGCTCCGAGAAAATGGTGCAGTGGATCAAATGGATTTGAAACATTTAAATCTCTATAGTAAAGTTTCTTATGAAACGTTTTCAGAATTATCGATATTAACAACTTATCCATATTTTTCATAAATGTATAGGGTTTTTCATTAAAATTACTTGATCTATGAAATATAATAAAACAAACTATATAATTAATATAGTCACAATTGTTTTTTTTTTCCGATTTAAGTACAGTTTATGGTTTTAATATAATTTAGATGTAGTTAAACTATAGATTCCTACTGATAACTGCATCTATTGAAAGATCTTTCACATAGGTATGTTTGTTTGATTGTATGTAACTTATGCACTCATTAACTGCTTATCTTGTCGTTACAAAAATTTTCATATTGAAAAGTTTTTTACATAATAGAATTGCTCGATTTACATTCAACATTTCACAATTTACAGAATTTATTACTTTGACGTTTAATTGAGTGGCTTTTTCTGTAGCCAAATCGTACAATTATGCACGTTATTTAACAAATTTTGACAGATATTTTGCATTTAATTTGTTTTGAATTTTAAATTCTGTACTACAGTTCACAATCAACTAAAAGTTTATAGAATCCCGAGCATTGTCGGGTCATAGAAGCTAGTTTCATAATAAAATTCGATTCGATTTTAATTGAAACATTCCTCGGGATAATTCGGTATGAGTTTCGCGCTTCTTTGAGACATTTTAAATTGAGCCGTCAACCTACATTATTAGAGAATTTAACGTCAAAACCCATCAAACTCGAATAATAAAGACGCAGTTTTATGCTTTGAACGAGAGTTTTATACACTGACACAAAATGGCGCCCAACCTTAAAAGGGACGCTTTTCTTTTAACCGCCTTTTTTATGCGGCAACATATTATTTTACTTATACGTCGGTCTTGATTGAATTTAGATTGGATTCTGCGGATTCTGGTTAATTGAGACAAATTGTTTCGAAGGATATAAACACGCTGTTTTAATGCAAAAATGTAAAAACGGTTTCGAATTGAATGATTCCGTTCTTTTTTTTAAATTATTGATAGGTATGATAATTTTTAAGGACTCATTATCGAGATTAAAATATCATATAAGTTCATCATTAATAACATTCGATTGAAGAATATGAATATAACATGTTTTCTCGACTGTTTGTTTTGTGGTGTTATTCATGTTGTGCATTAAACGGCTTAATTATAATTGAGAACGGATGTTCTGCTCAATAACCATATCTAATTGTAAGCCTAGCTTAAAATCGATTAAATTCTATAGAATTACTAGCTTAAGTTAATATTAATATTAAATTGCATACTCGACTCAAATTCAATTCTCTGTGCAGTGAGGAATTTTGATTGAAGGGAAGCGCATAAAGGATATTGAAATTTGCTTTAATCAAATCTCAATCAATGCAAGTAATGCTATTCATTTGAATGAATTTAATTTTAATAATATATTTGAAAAAATAACAAAATGTAAATTAAATTATTTTCTTCGAATATCTTATTTTTTTTCATGTATGTTCATTGTCAGTATCAAAAATTTTTAAACACTAGTCTTTGACATTCTAAAAATGATGTTGAAAAAATAATAGTCAGTATTTAAATCGATATGATCAGCGTAAAAGTATCAAATGATAAGCGATATTATAGTAAAATTTATCTAAAGATGTGTAGGCTGAAAATTCGATTAAATTGAGCTATTTTAGGAGAGTTTATTTTTCAAAGTAAATATACCTATTTATGAGATGAGGACTCGTATCAAGTTGATATAGAAATTCAACAATGACAAGAAATAAACGCTAGGTAAATGTATTTATATAAAAATTAATACAATTCATTTCAAAAACAAGAAAAATACATGAAAAAACAATTTAATCATTTGATTTATTCAATATCACACAATTTACGATGGAAATTAATTGCAATTACATTTTCTAAATCTTCCCTTTCACTCGGTGTGTAATAAATAAATTTTCTGTTAATTTACGGAAAATATGACGAAAATTATTCCTTCGTTTTTCCCGTGACACTGTTTTCGTTCACTGGGGCACGTTTTTAATTAATTATTACGCTGTCAGCAAGTTTAAGGGCTGTTTTGCACCCTTGACTCGTGAAAATGAACTAAATTCCAAAATGGACTCACTCAATTTTCAAAATATGAACCCGAAATGAAATTCTAGAAGAAAATATCGGAAATTAATAAAAAAATCATTTAGGAAATAGTTTACAATCAGTAAGTCTTATCTACCGTAATGTTTATTCCTGTTTAAAACTATTTTAAATAACCTACTAATTTCTGTGACTCGGCTTTGCTCTGAACTCTTTGGAATTAAACCGATTGAGATGTATTGTATAATATTGATTGTTCTTGTAGTGAATTCTGTTACGTGTGTATGTCTTAATAACATTTGATATGACTGTGGTACGAAAAGACCTCTCTTAGAACTGTCAAACGACAGAAATCTCGTTGTTTGTTAAAATATGAAATATAATGATGCAAAAACATTCTCAACAACTTTTCGAAGTTTTATTGCTAAAAGATCAGCCTTTAATGAGTATACCTAAAGGTAAATAAAATACGGACATGCATATATTCAATTATATTTTCATAGAAGATGATTATATGAGAGCTCTGAAGTATTTTTTAAAAATATCATGTAAAGGAAAACTTTATTCAGACTCTTCACTCAGTGAATATACGGAAAATGTACGAGAGGAAAATGGAGGGAAAATCTCACCTGCATTTTCCCATTTCGAATCCTGCAACAACATTATTAATAAACGAGCCTCGACTATATCCGAGAGAGTTTTCCCGGGAAATTTTATCGCTTTTCCTAGTTTTATTCTCTGCTATTTTATTCTATTACAGAGATAGTACCTAAGCTTCTGCGAATAAATAAAACTCTTATACAGCTCGTTGTCTATCAATGGAATGAAATGCATATTGGAAATTCTATGAATATTAATAATTCATATATTTATAAATAAAAATTAATGTATACGCATTCCAAATGCAATATCAAGAACTGAATTTTAATTTAAATTTTACCAAAAAAATTGCATATTTACTCAAATTCATTAAGAAATTATTTCAGAATTAATATCATTAGTGTTTGATGTGTATGATTCTTATACTCTCTTCTATAATTTATTTAATCACTAATAAACATTGACGCTATTATTCAATATAAAAGAAATAATCGATTTGATTACAAACACAGAAAAAATGCAACAAATTGACTTTCTAAACATAATAAATATCGATTGGGCCAAATTGGGCTCGCTTATTTACTCTTTGAACAGCTCCGATTCAGTGAAATAAATATTCAATAAACTTTTCGAACGGTAACAATGCTTAAATATAACAGGTACAACAAAAGGCTTTATACACTTCACGGTTTCGACAGTCGTTAACTTGATTGATTATTGTAAAGTTTGTTCACACGTGAACGAGGAAAAGCGTGATTCGACATTTCCATTCGGAAAATTCACAACAGATGGCGTGGAAATTTTGTTTTTTATAACAAACATATATTATAATTTTATGTATTATATATTTTATTTTAAAATATATAGTCTAAAGCAATGCTAGATCACATAAGTTAATATAAAATTCATCCGATAAAACCTATCTGCACTAATTTACCCTTTGGAGTAGTCTCGCCTAATGGTGAATTGTCTTCACTATATATCTAGTGGATGATATTAATTATTGATAATTGTGCATAATTGGGTAGAAATTAATTTAAAAAATATACCTAGTAACGGCTGGTACTAGAGGCTTATAATTTCATACGGAAAATATTGATCGTATATGCATACAAAATTATTTTAAACTGGTTAATTTGATTTTATGAATTATTCATCGCATCCACTTAGCACGCCACTTTTCACAATGAATTAATTGCATATTTATTACGTTTTCGATTTAAATATAATTAACGGGTAAGCCGTTAATGGGTCAAAACATCGTTATTTATTTGCGACAGTTTGCATCGACACTTTCAACATGATTTATTATTTTGATTGGTGCAATTTTGCATTTTTCCTGAGATTGTTTAAATATAATGCTTTTCAATAGATTAATAATAAAGAATCTAAAGTTAAATTAGCAAATAAAATTTGGCTTTATCACATTTACTACTTGTTTTATTTCATATCAAAATATTTCAAATCAATAGTTTAAGATTATCAAAAGTTGAGTTATAGGGCTTTAAAAAAGCTTAAGAATTATATAACTTATTTAGATCACTTATATATAATAGAAGACTATTGAGATTTTCAAAAGGATTGTGAACCACTGAACTATTTTTCGATTTTATTCGAGTGTTTCACTATTATTTGTGTCCTCGTTTCGTATATAATATATAAAAATGCGATTGTAGCGAAAACGGAACAGAGGAAATATTCAGATTTGGGTCACTCTTTTATCGAAGGCCTTTCAATCGAAAGATAGATTATTGTGACATTGAATAATGAATTATTTTACGAAAATAGCTCTTTCGTTCGTAGAGTAATCCTTGTATAATCGCTAATGACAGTATGGATTATAACCCATCGATTGGAATATTCGATTAGGAACGAAATGTATTCGCTATTTAGTTCCAAGAATAGTTTCAGCCTCGTGTATATTTCACCAACATGTCCGTTCGTACCCAATGTTAATTGGGGTTGAATTTAATTAAAATTGTTTAAGTGATCTGTCGTTAATGTTTCAAGAGCACAAAATTTGTTGAAAATATTCTAGTTTGTATAAAAATATATTGGTGGAATTCAATTTACATAGATGTTTTTCGATATTCGAAAATTTGATAATAGCTGATTTTTTTGGTAAATTTATATTAAACTTTAGTGTAAAGTGTAATATTAAGATTCGTATTTGATGATTTTTGTATGATAAAGATTTCAACCTCATTTATATTAGTAAAAATTTATCATGAATAGAGTTCACTATCAATTCGAATAGTGTAAAATAAGGAACATTTTTCATGTAACAGAGTTGTAATTATGTATCAAGAATAAAAATGATGATATTTCAATTGTTTTCAAATTTTTATGTGGAAAAAATCTTAATAAGTTATTTTCGACATTGATAAAAATAATGATTATCTATTTCAATGATTTTATAATATTAATAAACATAATGTAAAATATATTTTACAATTAATTTACCAAAAAGTTTCAGACTTAAGATGGCGGAAAAGCCACAATGTTCCGGAACTTAAGCCTTGAAACAGAATCTTTAATCAAGTAGATGATCATATAACACACAAAATAGAGACATTATACATACAAGAATGTATAAAATTATTATTTTTGTTAATTATTTTATATATAAAAATATTCAATACAGATTTAGTCCGGTCTCCCCTATGAATCGTTCTCGTAACGCATTCGTTATTTAGCCGAGTATACAGGGTGATTCGTTTAAAGCAAACACGGTGTAAAAAAAAAAGTAATGCGACTGACTGCCGTAAAAAATTTACCGCCATGCAAATATACACACACTCTATATTTATGAGCTTACGGAGCGAATTATATTTCTCTCGTTGCTTTGAGAATCGACCTCGTTTCGAATTTCACTTTTGGGGAAATTCACTTTTCCCCATCTCGGATATTGGGGAATTCGACAAAGCGGGAACTTTTCATATTCGCGAAACACCTCGGGGACTTTTTCATTTGCTCCGAACCGGAACGGATTTTAAACGAAAACAAAATTCTGAAACGATCGATACAACCTTCGTATCTATGTTTATATTACAGTCAAAGTGTTTAGACGCTTCGCTGTATACTTTGTCTAGTCAAAGTTTACATTGCATGGCTTTGTGTCGGTTTTTCATGCACATTTTTCAATTCTTATCTCATTAATTTTAAATTTTCTTCTATACAATTACAGAACTCTATTATGTCTAGAATATGCCTGTTCATTTTAAGTCTTTAGCTACCAAAGATATAATCCAATAACGTGGTCTTATTGAGTTATTTTGATAATTTTGATAAAAAAAGTGGTCATAGATGAAAAATTTTGTATGAAATGAAAAAAGTGAATGTTTCCGTCGATTGATTCTTTAAAATAAGTTTATGCTTTGAAGTACTTCGTTTATATTCGAAAAAGTACATAAAATTTTGAAGTTTTCTCGATATTTTACGAGTTATCGAAAATGCTGCGCTATTAAACTGTCATTTTGGGTAATAAACTTTTGATTGTTAAACGAAAGTTCAACTCAAGTGCGATTTAAGTTTTTTTTTTGTTAACATAAACACAACGTATTTTTCTCAACGTTTTATATAATAAGATTGAAGAATTATTGTTATATCGTCTGACTACGAAACAGAATAGTCACAAAAAGACTGAAGATTTAAAAAAGTTTATTTTAGAATTTTTTTAAATAAATTATAAAGCATATTATTTTTTTTATAAAAACACATATCTGAGAATAAAATATATACTTTTTAATTTTTTTCTATTTCAATAAACTCACTGTCTGAATTAATGACTCATTCAATTGTTTCTTTCATTAGAATCGAAAGATTTCATTGTTTCTACTCTTATTCTGAATAAATATAACTGAATATTATATAATTATTTTTAATATTCAATGGAATTTTATACAATTAATGAAAAAAGTAGAAAAAATATAAAAAAGGAAAAAGCTAGAGCATTTCAAACCTTTCAATCTTTAAATGGCTAACGTGTTCAAAAAGATACGATCTATTTTAACTTCCGTTCAATTTCGAACCAATTGTACCCATAATTATGATAACGACTTAAGTCCACAAAACAGGAAAGAATATTTTTTTGTGGGTCATTCAATATATTTCAAATTTTCAAAATATTGCAGAATTGTAAGAATTACTTCTGTGTGATGCTGATTGTTTTCAATGAACAAAGTCAACGCTAAATATTAAATATCTGAAACGAAATGAGACGGACTTACACCATCGCCAAATTTCACGACCAAAATAATGATTTGGAAGAAAATTAAGCGTCGAAGATATGAAGCAATCGAGTCCAAAGCTTTTTAAAGAACATACTCTTAACGAAAACAATTTAGTCGAAGGCTTAATTGCGAGGCCGAAGAACGAATTCCTATCGTGAAATATTGTTCGTTTAAAACTCATAAACTCAAGAAATTTCGTATATTTTGGAAATATGCTTTAACAGCAGAATCTCGATTATTCGGACTGTAAGAAAATGAAAAAATGTACATGCATATTTACAAATTAGTCGATTTTTATTGTAATGAATTACGTTCACAGTTATATGAAATGCATAACATTTTTACTAATCATACATATGTATTTTGAAATTAAATCATCGTGAGTTAAATTTAACTTTTTAAATTCAATGAATTGATAATGTTTTATTGAATCATAGATTATGATCATTTTTAATTGAAATAATTTAATATTGAAACTATATGTAAACTTAAACAAATAAAAATGAATCATTTTCAAAGGAATTGTTAATCTTTTAGTTGTATATGCATATTTTTTCGATTAGTTAATTTCACCCCTTAATAATCCGGATAATCGAGGATCGACTGTACTTAGAACTTTATGTATTTTATATACTTTCGACCCAAATTACCGAACGAGTATTTTTCATTAGGTTAATGGGTTAAATTGACTAACGGCTTGAACTTGTTTCATTTTCTTAAGAAAATGCACTTTTCTTGTAAGTTCAGTTTCTTGGTATCAATAATAATAGCTCAATCGATAAAATACTGAAAAAAATCTTGATTTCAACTGAAAACTTATCTTTAAGTATTTTAATGATTTTGAAAATTAGTCAATTAATTATTTCGTTCTCTGCAACTCTATTCGAAAAAATTTCTGGAAATTAATTGTAATGGTAAAGGGATATAAATTTATAAATCTAATTTCGTGAATATAATTTCATGAGTGCTCTTTAATTTGGATGAATAAAAAATATTTCTTTGACAGACTAAAGTATCTAAATTATCTGATCGAGAAACATAGTCAAAATATTCAGGATTGCTTCATTTATTTAATATTAGGAAAACATGACAAAGTCTTATACAATGACGAGGTCATAGAAAGTTACCTTATATACGAAATTAACCGATTTTCCCCAACGGGAGCAAACAAGAGAATTTCTTTCTATTTATTAAGGCTTCTAACAAATGCCCTCAAGTCGTGCACGATAAATAAAATGTAGAAATTCCGCTCGACACTTGTGGTTGTCCATTGTGGCTACCACATAAGACCTTTTCTAATTACACCATTTTTTATAAAGCCAGAAAACTTTCGACCCTTCCCTTTCCCTTAGAATTTCAAGTACAGGGTGCCTCTATTGTTATTTGTGAAGAAAAAAATTAAATTTGATGTGAATGTGCAATTGGAATCCTTTCATTAGAATGTTTCTCATTATATAATTGCTTATATGGACTATTGATCAAATTATTTTTCTGACATTTAATTGAATGTTATTCACTGAAACTCAACTTTTTACACTAATATTAGTCACTTTCATCACAATGTTATTCATACGAATTTTCATCATAGAAACGAAACATAATTCTGAAAGCGGTTTAAGCTCGAGTATTAAAAAAATATATTTCGATAAAGCTGCAAGAAAGGCCTACTTAGAACGTTGTTAGCTCTAAATAAATTGAATTAAATTGCAGACATGGCAATTAAGTTTTTTCCCTCGTTATAATTGGGGGATGTTTTTTCAAGAAATTCATTCTGCCCGAAAGTTTCTTCATTTCGTTATGTAAACGAGACGTCGTTTTTCATTCCTTGAAATAATAAGGTTCTAGAAATATTCACCGATTATAATTATTCATAATTGTTAACCAGCCTATAATGTCTTTTTTTCTTTTGAAAAATTACGTTTTTCATTAATTTCCTACAAAATTCAACTAAGATTTATTAACATCATTATTTAAAAGTCATATGATTTGAGAAAAATTTACTCGAATATTTGAAAAAAATCATAACTCTAGAATTTTTTATCATGATCATATAAGCACTTAAAGAGCTTATAAGGAGCACATATTTTTATTTATATATAGACAATATTTTCGACATATTGACCGTTCAGATTCGCCCAAATGCGATTTATCTTATTATATTTCGCTGTCTCGCGGAATAACACGTTATCTGAATATCGAAAGCACACAGAAACATATGTATACAATGTATTATATAGTATATAATATATAATACATATAATGCGTTACAAGTGAGTATATTTGTGAAGAGGCTGTATCGTATTTCTGCGCTTTAACCGTCTTTACGTAACACTGTAATGATGTGAGTTTGTTTTGATACACGGTGTAGCTAACAACTCGAGCGATTCACCCTAACATAAATAAGATATTCCTAATTTTGTTGTCGTACAATTTTATTTTATACAATATCTTCTATGTACAGATAAAATTCACAAAAGAGAAATAAGATAATTTAAAATAAATCTATATTTTTTTTACTGAAAATAATCAAAATGTATCATAAAGTTATTTAGGATTAATATTTTTAAGTGACTAGAGTTTGGGTTGTTATTTTTTCTATACAATTTGACTGTTGAAATGATGTGTTTACGAACTGTGTATAATTCTTTATAAGAAAATCCAAATTTACTTACTGAAGTGTGAGTTATCTTACTTAATTTATTGAAAATAAAATGTGTTGAGGTTTTTTTTTATATAATTTAGGTTTATACTAAATTTTATGAGTAATTGTATGTTCTAGATTAAAGTAAAATTGTTTATCAAATGCATTTTTTTAACCTAACCCAATTTTTGACTTATATTGTCATGCATATATTTTATTGGAGAGTGATTTTACTATTGGTAAAACAAGCGAGATATTTTGTTCCAAATAAAATATATAAATAATACAAAGAAAATCTTAATACATCATATATCTTCGTGTATACAAGGGGGTGAAAAGAATAATACGCCATTGGGGTGTCGTTTATCAGCTACCAGAGAAAATGCCAGTTCTTGGAAACGAAACTAAAGCTCATAAAATGTTTATATACATTTATTTTATATTACACATGTACATTTTACAAGTAGAACTGTTGGTCTGACGATGTTAATAATGTTATACGTTACTTATGTGTCACTCTGTGCTGAGTTTACGAAAAAACTATGAAAAGTTTGATTGAAATCTAACGAGTGATTTAAAAGATTGAAAATATTGATTTTTATTCACATAATAGATTATTAATCAAAATGTATATTTATAATCATTTTTTTAATGCAAAAAAGTAAAATTTAATATTTTTGAAACATATTGCGCGTTGACAGCCAGTGCTGCCAACTCTCATTTAATCACGCTCGATCATTCGTACCAACGCATAATATGTACCGACACAAATCCATTTCGTAATATAGATTTATGGTATTTTTCGCGAAATCCGTATTCCGATGTGAAATATTACTTTGCGTAATAAAATGCGTTTCGAATTGAATTTTCCTTACACTTGTGTTACAACTCGAATATAAAATGTAATATAATATATTTTATATATAATATTAGAAAGAGGCTTTTCTCTTGGAACAAACGAGAGGAAAACCCGCTTGCGTAACAAACATCACGTAAAGCATATCAAAAAAGGAAAGAAATGAAAGAAGAGAAAAAGAAAGAAAAATCCACAAAGTCATACAAAACAAGATCGATTTTTTATTTGACACGGAAAAATAAAGCACCCAGCACACGTGCATATGATACAGCAACATTTTTATACGACATGTCTTATAATAATGCAGTAAGTGTAGGATCGTATCATGATACGTGTTTGTATCGCCATATTATTGAATTTTATACATTTTAAAAATAAAACTATTTATAAATATTTATTTTCGTAAAATATAAAATTATCAGTCATATTTCACTTCTACAAGCAATTTTACGTTCAATATATTTTCGACACAATTTTGCATTCGCCTCATTAATCATATCGAAATAAATCCGATAAACCGCCACATCATATTGAACGACCCTGTACATAATACATAATAAGAGAACGACGTCAATAAAATGAGGCTCGTTCGCGGAATCTCGAAGAATCGGAAAAATCCCCTTAGTGAAATAAAACGCGGGAAAAAGGGCGGCAAAAAATGGCGGGAAGAAAAAAAAATGGCGTACAATGCGACTCAAAACAATAAGTCTACGGGTGACGCAATAAAAAAGACCGTAAAGTGAAAACTTACATTCGAGGCGTTTTTCGATAACGTCGACATTACTGTTAGCATTGTTTTATTATGTGCAAGGTTTTGTGTCAGTATTTCCATCAGTATTTGGAAAAAATGGTCAATATTTTGATTATTAAAAAATAAATAGATTAACAGACTAGCATCAAGATTGGACTTAGATTAAGTGTCAAAAAATATAATTATTAGTATAACATACATACATATGTAAGCAAAAATGTCAGTGAGTTGGGTAAGATTTTATCATTATTAGGTTAGGATTCAATTTGAGTTAGTAAAGCATTTGAATGCAGTTAATATTATATTCAAAAATTACTATGTCAATAAACTCAAGTGTAAATTGCTTCCTAGACGATCAATATTTTCAATACATTTTAATGAAATTTTAACTAATACCAATAAAACAATGACAAGTAAGAATTAAAATACTGATCAGTAACATAAATTCAGGGATATTCCAGAGTGAAATCGACTAATCCTTTTGGGTGTTAACTCCCCCTTAGCCAACTGGGCCCAGATTTAGGCACAAAGCCTAGTCTAAATCCCACACTGGTACTAAATAGGGATAGAATTTTATGTCCTCGGACTTGCACCACATGTACGTGTGATTTGTAGCTGTAGTGTGTTCATGACTTCTGCATACACATATCAGTTAAAACTAGATAATTTTTAAAATGAAATTAGTAAAAGTTTAATCGGGAAAATGAATATATGTTTATGCACAGCTATACCATATTTTCTCTAAATAAAGAAGTAGTTTTATATTTAATTTTTATTAAAAAAACTCGATAGACTTTATTCGACGACTGAATTTCACAAAGGGAACAAGTAAGTAAATAAGAAAATATAGAAATAAGTACAGAAAATGGTTCTATATATGATACAGAACCATTATCTGTACTCAAAAAAGTTCACTTGTGTCCTTAGTGAAATTCAGTCGTCATTTATATAAGTTAATACACATTTAAAAAATCAAATTACATATTATTTTCGAAAAAAAAACTTTTGCACTATCCTGATAATGTATTTTTACTCGTTAGTAACACTCGTGTTAGCTAACTTGTTTTTTTTCACTATAGTATAATTCGACGCCGTGAGTTCGCGAACACGCCATATCAACTGTCAAACTCTACAGAGAACTAAAAAAAGTTATCTAAAAGTACTGTAAAAAACCCTAAATAATCAAATAATCTAATCATAAACTAAACCTCTAAAACTTTTACTAGACATATCTTCAAAAAAATCTAAAAAAACTCCCAAAACAACAGCGCAAACAAACACAAATTTTTACACCATCGACGAGCAGCGCTGCCACCAAAAAAGTTTCCACACCAAATCCGGCATAATTTTCTAACATCCATAAAATTCATAGCCCGAATCCGAAAGTGGAAAGGTTCCCGCTACTTGACGTGCGAGAAGAAAAGTCGTTACTTGGGGTGGCACCCCGAGGGTCACGTGCCCGGGTCAGGTGCCAGAACTTTCGCCGGAATCCCATCAAACTTTCATGGGGCGAAAGTGACGCGAAAGTTTGAGCACCGCCGATATGTCACGTGCGAATATTCATATCTCTTCTGCGAATTTTGAATGAATGTGTGTGTGTTTTTTTTTTCGATTTCAAATTCATTTTTTTTTTTTACTTTTTTAGTGTGAATTCAGTTGCGTGTGTAGGCTGTGCTTAATACTTGCTACAGTTGAGTTTTCTTCAACTCTCATTCTTCACGGTGAAACAACAAAAATAAAATCTAATGATGCAGAAACTAAAGAAAGTCTGAAAATTTTGTTCATGGTAGAATGAGTGAATCAAGTACAAAAATATGAACTTACATACAATTTAACATACATTAACATTAATTTTGATGAAAATAAATATTTCTCATATTTTGAAATTTCAAGGGAAGTGCTTAGTTAGACATTGCCAATATTATGTAAAAGCTTACATATGCAACACGATTTACATATTTTTAGATCTTAAAACGGCCGTTTCTTTCGCGGAAATTGTAATGGGAACAGAAATTGAATCGGGAACGGGATATAACATACTACAATTCACAATCGGCTTAAATTCTAAATAGTCTCGAGCAATGCCGGGTGACAGAAGCTAGTTTAACATACATTCGTTTATATAGAGTTATTAGTATGCTTGTTGAATATCAGATCAGAAAGAAGATCAATTTGTAGATTCTATGAAGATGAATTATGAACGCCTTAATAAGATTTGTATGCAATCAGTAATGTTAGTATTTATTAGATAAAAGTTTTAATTCATGTAAGTGTACAAACAATTATTCAAAATTGAAAAAAAAGTTTCAAATATATCATAGATCCAAACGAATTATTTTACAAAATAAAGGATAAAGATAAAATTTTAGAAAGTAAATCCAAAAGATAAATTATTTATATAAAGAATGTATGGTCACTACAGTAAAAAACTGAGTAAATGTCCTCGATTAGGTTTTAATTCATGATAGAATTTAAAATGGTTTTAAAATTAATCTTAAATTGATTTTGATCTTATTTTATCGATGGAGATTTTATTTTCGACAAAATTCTGTATGTATCGAGAATGAAAATATTTGAGAACCACTGTTTAAGGACGATTTTCATTATTACAATATCGACTTTCATCATGTATATTTTTCCTCTTCGGTAAACAACGTGGGCGTCTTTGCGAATAAAACATTTACAACGCTAAATAATAAATATATTATACGAGACATTTCCATAACACTGAGATTTTATAGGTGAGCTTTGGCGCCAATTTTCCGACTTTTCCGACTTTGGCCCGTTTCCTAACAAAAAAATCGAAAGTCGTAAAAACGAGATATTTTTTAATTGAAACGACGTCGAAGAAGTCGTTAACGATCGCCGTTAACACCTTACGCGAGGTGATAAATCGAGATTTATTATTATCATAATGGATTTTTTTATTTCTGAAAATTTTCTTCGATGGATATTGATTGTTTGTTGTTTCAGACTTGTTTTAATTGAAGTAGTTCAAAATGACGATAGTTTATAGAAGCGCGATGAATCTTTTCTAAAGGTTTCTGCACTATTACATTTAACAATCTATACAATTTTATATTTTTTTATTCTTTAATTTCAAAATTGATTTTTGTGGCTACAAACTATTAAAAGTGAAGTTATTTAATATTGCTGATCATCATGAGGCGAATTTTTTTCCTAATTGTATGGGAATCATCAAAAATTTTTATTAGAAATCGAACTATTTTAATATTTCATTTCATTGAACAGATAAACAGACAGACTTAAACCAATTTATTATCATATTACATACAATACATAAATTCACTATCGACTAAAAGTTGATAGAATCTCGAGCGACGTTGAGTCTCAAAAGCTAGATATAAAAATGATTTTCTGCATTATTATACATGGCATGAAAAAGAACAGTATGAACCTAGTCTAACAAGTAATACGAGTTATTATTTATTAGATCTTGATATTTTTGTTCTTACTAAATAAATTGCGACAGAACATTCCGCTGCACATGTACTCAAACTATTTCATTTTAAAAGTTGGCGCCAAATCCGAAAAGCCCGTTTGAAAAATCGAGGCACGTTTTTACTATACGAAACACGAAACGTGTTACATTTGTAAACGACCTCAATATGCGGAGTTATCTTTTTCGAAGAAAGACAGAGGGAAGAATGCAAAAAGGAAAAAAAAATACATACACTTACTACAAACAAACTCGGAAAATGGCGCATTCTTATGAGGTGGATAAACTACGAGGTGATATATTGTTGTTCTTGGAAAAAAAAGTGAAATACGAATGCATTGCAGTGAATTTATATTTTTCCAGTGAAAGCTTATTTTTAAAGGTATAAATAGCTTGTTTTTTTTTATTGAAAAAACTAGCTTTTGTGACTTAGTGTCTCACGAAACTTTATAGTCTGTAAGCTGATGTATAGCATTTGTAATACAAAATAAACGAAATGCAAAATATTTGTCAAATAATTATTGATTTCGTTCATACTTAATATTTCTGCGAAAAAATCTACTTCGTTAAACGCTAAATCCAGGAAATTTTATCAATTGTAAAATTATAATATAATGATGCAAAAATCATCCCAGATGCGTTTATCATCTAAAAAGTTTCATCGAGATCGAATAAGCGATAAAGCCACGCATTAAATCGCATACTTATACTATTATTTTCTTTTATATAGTTTTTTGATAAATAAATAAGCTCGGCCACATTAGAGGACCTCCATAATTAAAACGTAATCCGACTGTGCCCTTTTTGGGGTCGTAAATTTTTGAAAAGTCCCTGCTCCATAAATTTTCCTTTCATATTGCGCACCTATAAAAAGAAATTTATCTCGTGCACATCCTGTAGAAAAAGGATATCAAAATCTCTCAAAACCCTAGTGTTGGATATTCACGTTTTATAGTTAATTTTCAAAATATAAATATTTTCATCTAAGACAAGTATAAAATTTTATATTTACAAGAAAATAATCAATTGATTCGTTGGTTACTACGTTTTTGTAAGGTTACAGTGTGTTCTGAAATAAAATATTGATTGCCATTGTCATTACTAGCAATAAAATTCGAATTACTACGAGCATTCGAACTCATCTAATGACCGATATTTTTTCTCGATATAGTCAAATAAACTTAGAACATAGAAATTTTACTTTTATATCCAATTTTAGTATGCATTAAAATATTTAATAACTTAATATTATTAATATTTTTTCGTATTAAATATTAAAAAATATTCAAACTTCAACATGGTAATCGTCTCACTGAAAATAATGATTTCAACGAACAGTGACATTCATTCCAAAGCGAAAAATCGGAAAATTCAACATTTCCTCGACTAACTAACGATTCGCTTTGACCGAACGAGCAGAAAAACTTCTCCGACTGAAAAAAAAACGACAAAACGAAAAACTAGGAAAAGCTCATTGAAAAGAAAATTTTCTCAACGAAACGGGGAACATTTTCATATTTTCGTTCAACTAGTGATCAGCTGATCCCGGCTTATTTATGTATGTCGGAAAATTGCGTAAGTGCCCAGTTCTATTTTCGTTTCGAAGGCTGTGCGAATTTCCCCTTATAACCCAACCCCTGGCTCTTTATAACCCCATTTTTCGTAAGCTGGCACTGGGCCAGGAGTCCGAAGGAACAAATAAACGGTTTTTCTGTATTTTTTCCCATTTCGTGAAACGGAAGAGTTTCCGCGAAGGCTTCGACTGTTATACGCACAACGCGTGAATCGATACTCAGCTTGTATGGGGGGAGATTCGTCTAATTTTGTTCTAAAATTATATGTGATTATTTTTGGTAATATTTTCTTATCATACAAAGTGGTATTGTTCTAATTTGACTCTACCTTAATATCTCGAATCGATGTAAATCTTAATTTGATAAGATTTTTTTTAATGTAACATTTTATGATTTATATGTTGATTGATGTATCTATCTATTTTATGGAAGTGATCAAATAGGATAAGTCAATTTTTGTCAATGAAAATAAATGTTTGATGTTTGTGGAGTAGACATTTGATGTGATATTTGATTTGTTTCAACCAAACTAAATCTATCTGTATCTAAAATATAATTCAAACTGATTAACTGAATTTCATTATACATAAAAACATATTTGATACTTGTGAATTAAACTATATTCACGACTTTCGACCTAATTTAACTTTAATCGAAAAAAACCTGATCTTATCTAAAACCGAAACCAATTTAACATAATTTTTAAGCCTAACCAATTAAACATGCATTATAATTTCTATTTCGAATATAGATCTATAAGTTCTGTACATCATATATGATATTTTACACATAAATTTGACCATTTTGGCTCATTTTCATTCGATTTTCTTCGAAAAATATTTATACATTCGACAATAAATATTTATTTTTGCACTAAAGTAGCAAAGTTTCCTCAAAATTTTCCATGTAATATTCGAATTATGTTATCGCATTATTCTGTGACGAAATTAGATCGTTCTACTTTCGAAAGGCTTCGAAGTTTGCGGGCGCCTTTCTCACAAATATGAGATATTCACAATCGAAATAATATCGTAATTGAATTTTATAGATATTAGCGTGTTTTCACTGTATCCAAACATCGCATTTATGAATAAAATATCTTGGTTTTACTTCCATAATAAAATGTTGACTTAACGAAAATCCATACGAACAATATTAATGCGGAAAATATTTATGTTTCAGTCAAAATCCGCATAATGTATTTTAGAATGTTCGATTCGATTGAATTCATATCGGATTACGAAATGTGAAATAATATTCGTCAATTTTTCCAATTAGCTATGTTTTTGGTAAATTGAATTAGAATATTTTCAGAATCAATAAAATTTCTCTTTGTGTCAAATTGGAATGTATATTGAGTAGACTTATGATCTTATTCTAATTTTTTTCTTATAAATACACTAGAAAAAATATTTAGAAACTATACCAGGTTTTATCCCAAAATCTTTTCTTAAACTCACTCCTATTGACCAAAGTCCATTCAATACGAAATGAACGAACCTTTATAAGAAAAATCTTTTATTTTCATTAAAAACCTTCATCCCTAGCAATAGGAATATCCGAAAAGAACACAACCTTTAACGATAAAGTCCTGCGCTATTTATACACGATTCAATCTCGTATCGTTAAATATTTGAAGAGGTTATCAACGACATGTAAGCCCTTGACCCTTTTGCAAACAGAAGGTTCACTCACCAAATGGTATAACTACTGGAATAAAAAATTGGTCCATTGGTGATTTTGGAGTTGTATTTATATTTATTTATCGAATTTAATCGATACAAATTTAATTTTAAGGGACTGTTTCGTAAAACGTTACATTAATACATTTTTCGAATCAGATATTTGAAGAAAATGATCCTGTTAATTATTAAAAATGTCATTTGATTTTCATCAGGATCCGAAAGTACTCGAATCCAGCATTACGTGTACACTAATCCCGACAAGATATGCACAAATATTTTATAATGTTACGCTAATTATAATTCACTGTTATATCAAATAATAAAAATAAAATATTTTATCACAAAATCCAATAAACGCCAGGCACTAGCGGCTAAAATAACACATGACACGTGACTAACATCGAAAGCCTCTCGAAATCGAAATCCAAATTCGATTTTTTTTTCGAAAACGATCATCGATCAAGAGGTATCCACACACTAGACAAGGAAAGCGCACGCCTAGAGGTGGGCACACACTCTCGGCCCCGAAACGGATTAACGTCTACGTGAGCAAACTCTGAAAACGCAAAGGGACGAAATAAACACGGCTATTTGCAGGCGATTTACGATTGCGATTTGACGCGCGTTATATATGGCGAAAGACAGAGACGGACATATGTACTTTTATGTATATGTATGTATGAGCGACTCTGTTTTTCGAAACTCGCTTAGAATTTTGACAGTTCATAGTTGGAGGGATTAGTGTATCTATAATATAAAACGATTGTGCATGCTGCGTCGATTCAGTATACTCACAATGCTGGGTTTAAGTTCTGTCAAGAGCCGCATTTTACTTTCCTCAATTGATTTTTTATATAGAAACTCGATTATTTCATTCTAATTAAATGTTAATTCAACATTTTACGAAACGATTCCTAAAAATGATTACTCACATGACTTTGAATGTTAATTTTGATGTTTCATAAAAATGTTATTCAAAGTATTATATACCATTTCCTAAGAAAAGCATTTTAAGTCATAAACAGTTTATAAGAATTTTGCGTAAACCGCTTGAGATTAGGCCGCCATTTAAATGATGGAGGATATTCAGTGGGTCATTTTTTGGCGGGAAAATGCTAATTGTTCGATCAATCAAAAGTTTTTGAGTTTTTGACGCAGAGAGTGTCTTCCATTAGACCGTCTCTATCCGCGATAAGAACGCGAATTAGAATTCATCACACCCTGTATATACGGCACAAAGCCTAAGAAATTATGCGCGATCACGTAGAGCACAGCTTCTCAAATTATTATACAGTCCTTAATAAAAAAATCTCGAATATATTGTACTGCTGGAATTAATTTTGAACACTTTTCATGAATTTAGAGAATTTCTTTTTGTCTTATTTCACTGAAAAATAAATTATGAATGGGAAAGAAATGTGAACTTCGCATTAAAATAATTATTGGATGACTGAAAATAACAATAAAAATAGTTTCGTAGTCCTATCACGGAATATAACAAATATCCCCTATTCAGAAAATTGCAAAAAAATATTAATAGATCTTACTTTAAGCGTTTTCAGTAGTTTCTTTCGGTTGTTTCAGAATTTGAAGTGTTTCAGAAGAACGTTTAAAACACAATGAAACAATCACACATCGCGAACACATTGTGCTGAAGGAAGTGTGACGTAATTGGAGAACAGACAGATGTCTTAACCTGCAATTAAACGCCCATGGCCGAAACGCCGCAATAATTAAAATAATTGCACTCTAATTAATTATTTATCGACGAATCGCATTTCAAATTCAACCTCGAGTGTTTTCCCCGCTTCGAGTTTTCAAAGTTGTCATTAGTTTACAATAATTTAATAATGACGTTAATTTTATATGTTATGGCCAATTTACATAAAGTTGTTATCATTCGTGTTTCCGTTGATTTTTTCGTTCTTACGTCTGCATTTAGCTTTTAAAAAGAGCTAGATGTAAATATTAGAGCGAAAAATGTAATATCAACATGAATAGCTTTGTGTAAATTGTCCGTTATATGAGTTTTTTGTTAATTGAGAATAATTAAAATATATAAAAAAATAATGAATTAATTCGGAAAATTGCATCATCATCATAAATGACGATTAATTCAATTTGCAGTGATGCAGTTTGGCCAACCTCGCCGAACAGATGCGCTGAATTATGCTAATTACGGCCACTAATTAAAAGGCTCACATTGGCGTGATTAATTTCGCCGCGTTGGCCGGACTGCATTTATAAATGGTGTAGGTCGGCATTGCGAAAACGCTGCGCTTTGCACAATTCTGCGGTTAATTAAGTGCATGTTACACGTGTTGTTTTCTTTTTTCAGTTTTAATATGTTTTGTGCTTATTAGGTTGTTATAATGAAAAAATAACACATCAGCTTTAGAATTTGAAATATTAAAGCTTTTAATAGTTTATTGTTTGTCATGATTTCAAAACAACACGAGCTTTCGAATTGGAAAAAATATAAAACTTCTATATCAACGTAAGAACATTCGTATTTTCCCTGTTGATGTGGTTATTTTTTCATAAACGGACTATTATTTTCATGAGAATTTTAAGTGTTAAAATCAAATTGTGCTTAATAATATTAGAAACATTGATTGTGGAATATTTTAGCACTAGGAATAGTTTTGATAGTTAATTTAATTCAGGAATTTATCGGATAACATAACGAGCTAAATTCGATTACATAATATTATCATAATTGATCAACTTTCTATTATGTTTGTTCGAAATTACTTAGTTTAAATCCACGTGCCATTTCTTGTATTTACGTAGTATGGTTTGAATAATATGTACTTCATATTGTCAATTAATTTCGATTAATTTGAAGATACGTATGTGAAGTTTGAAATATATTTTTTCATCAAAAACGATATAAACAAATAGCTGAATTAATTATGAATTTAAACCACAAATAGATACGGTATTAAGCAAAAACATTTTAAATTGATACGCAAATTTACATCAAAGGGTAAATCGTATCCAAAAATTCATTCTACGAGTAAGAAGTTATTCGGAGAAATGTAAATATGCAAAAAAACCGGTTTCTGAATTAACCGGAATCGTCTAAACAATATTGTTTTCAAAAGGGATCGTACGTTTGTGATAGTTTTATGGAAAAAACTTTGACCGAAAACTGATTAAAGTTTCTAAATTAAATTATAATTTATAGTAAATATTTGATTCTAAATAAAATAAATTATAATGAGAATATAATTTATATCAAATATCACAATGAGTCAATACTATAAGAGTGAAGCATTTGATCAATTCTATCATTATGTTAGTGTTACACTAATAATTTCTATAATTTATCAAAAATTCTATGGCAACATTGTATTTCCTAACATATAGTTCTATTATTATCGAACAAATATAGTAATTGTGCACAAAAATATTATACTATCTCAGCAAAAGATGAAAAATAGGTAATAGGCCTTTCTTTCACAAACATGCTCATTCATAGTACATTAGCCCCATTTTTCCATTCGATATAACAAATGTTGATTACTGTCTTTTAGATACGACTTGTGTAGCGTGAAGCAGAAAATACATCGTCATATTTAATATTAATTAATATTTATTATATCAGAAAATAAATGCATAAATATAAGAGAAATAATATTTATGAACACACCTGGGAAGTTTTTAACGGAAATTTATTTTCCAATTTACATTTTATTATCAATAGAGTGTTAATCATTTGACGTTTTAAGGAGTGATTTTTCACCGAAATCGAGTCGTAGCAAAAATATTAAGCATGACCTACTCACACGAGTAGTTTGACATAGATTTATATGTATTTATATTTTTTCATTCTGTAAATTAAACCTAACTAACACTGTGCACAATCAGCCAGTTTATAAAAAAAGCAAATTTTCAAAATGTATCTGAGATGACCCGAAAGTGTTCCAAACAAAAAGATCTCTAAAGAACGATAGTCGCTAATTAGCTCTTTTGTACTAAAGCGTGTTTTATTTAAGCACAGTGCGCTGTATACATGGTGTTCCTTTTTTGTCTCTCGCTCGTTTTAATCTCGGAAAGATTTTGTGCACTTTCTGTTCAAATAACGTACACTTGTCGTTTTAGTTAATTAATCTTATTTGTACTTAATTAAAATTTCAGATTTTTTTTAAGAATACGAATCATTAATTAAAATATTATATGTATCAATATATATTTACATCTGTAAAATCAAAATGGGTCGATTTTCATATATTGCACATTTTTCTGTTCGGGAATTTCACAATATGCGGAAAAAAAGTTGAATCTCTCACCAACGACATTTCAGCATTTAATAAAACGTCGAACACAGAGTCTCGTAGTTTCTAAAATCGAACAGATAAAAATTCGAATTTCCCGTTTATCGATGCAAACTATTTTCAATATCGCAGAACAGAATATAAATGTGAAACGGAAATTTTATGAAACATCGCTTACAATTTTCATATCGTGTCATTTTATTAAATACAAAATATTCTTCGAAACATGTTAAATCAAATAGCATATACGTATAATACACAATGAACGAAATGCAATATATCTGTTGAATAATAATATGTTCAATCATGTTGCAAGTGTAGACCATGCACAATGTTTGCTACAAAAGGGTCATGTCAAAAACTTTTCTATGAATCATAAAAGTAATATATGATATTAATTGCAAAATTAAAATTATAAATTTAAAAATACAATGATACAGAAATCTTTCATTACATAATTATTTTAGAAAGTTTCATTCTATTTGTGTAAGAGACTGAGGAGCCTACAAAGCACAAATATACAATTAAAGATACAATCAAATTCGTACATTCGTTTTAATTCAAATGGATACAGATTTTAATATTATTAAGATAAACCAACAAGATGCTAGATCGGTCAGATTAGGCTTCGTATTGGTTCTCTTATTTCTATGATACGGAACATTAATTCGCGTTGTATAAGGGTTGACTGTGATTATATTAAGCAATCATAATACTACACAAGTAAGCATCAAGGGATAAATAATCTGGATTTTGGGTTTTAGCAGCCGATAGTAACAGGGGGGCCGTATATAAAGTTTGCCCGAGTTCGCGTATTAACATAGGAAACGTTGGGGATTTGCCCTCAAATTTGCCCAGTTTGTGCTATAAACACACAAGCAGACACATTTGCATACAGGATGATTCGAAAATCGATTCGAATTCATGAAAGAATCATCGTGAATTCGAGTGTTAAAAGAATTCAATGCAACTGACACGTCCGCCATTTTGTTAGTCACCTCCATTTTATGATAGACACATTTGTTAAGTCGATATTTTTCATGTGCGGAATAATTAAATATTATTTATAAGTCATAAAATATTGTATATTGGATTAAAAATTAATTAAAAAAATGTATATTATTGAAATATTTATTTTATGAAATATTGAATCACCTTGTACACACAATGCTATTTAAGCTTTGTCGACCTACAAATCCTCACACAAATGTATTATGTATTGAAAACGATGGCGTTTCGATTGTGTTAACCCGTTAAACACTGGCGTCTAATTAGGCATAGTCTTAAATTGTATTATGTGTAGATTTAATTGTATTTATTCGCATGTTTGATATGAAAATTGTTAATAATTTTGATAAAATTTTGAATAATATTGCATTGAAGTTATCCAAATTGAATCAATCATTGATTGAAGTGACAATTTTTATGTTCTAATATAACCTAATCAGACTTGCATTTTTGTTAATGATTTGAAACAAGATTTTTTTGCATTGATATCTGTTAATAAGAAAGTTAATTGTATCAAAAATGTAAAATATTTATAGCATGTAAGTACAAAGTTTTGTACTTTACATTGATTTTGAATGAATTAAAACTCAAACTTTATGCATTTCAAAAAAAAAAATCAAAATTTGCTTAAAAGCAATCACAAAGCATCTGTTGTATGTATCTTTCAGTTAAATCTCCTAAGGTTTTTAACGATTTTTTAATTAAAACATGATGTTCATCATCGGCGTTTATTAACGACTCTGTGTTTCGCATAAATTTACGCACGGGAAACAACGTGACGCAAAAAAAACGGTTTTTTTCCAGCCGGAAAAAAGTTTTCCGCTCACGACGAAAAAATAACGAGTCCGGAAAGCTTTTATGAGACATCGTTAAATTTTTAACGGATTATTTTCCGCGGAGTCGTTAAATTTCTACTTTTTTCCCGGAGAAGGAACGATTCTTACGTACCTATTGTGTTTAGCGAATTTATAAAGTGCATAGAAGTATAAAAGTGAGACTCGATATTGATTCTGAAAAGTCTGATTGTGAGTTCTTTTTATTTACAAAGAGAAAATACTTCTATAGCATGATTTTATACTTTTAAAGCGTTATTTTTTTTTATTAAATAATAAGTCTAGTTTCAATTGCACTGTATGACTTAAAACCAATTTATATAATAAAAGATTTCCACTTTTAGTTAAATAGTTCGAATTTTGAGATAAATATTGTATCTGATCACGATGAAAATTTTAAGTGTAGGTACATTCCAAGGAAATTTATTAATAATTTTCATTTTTCTATCCATAAATGTTTCGTTTATCAAAGTTACTTTTTTGTAGCATACATATAATAAACAGGCGAGCATTGATATTTTCAAAGGGCTGATTGCTCAGTGCAATATAACATACATATACATATATACATGGTGACCTTAACTAAACAGAATTCATGATACGAGTTCGTGCAATATTTGAGGCGCGAAACAAACGCACAAACGGCATTGTTTCAAAATTTGAAAATTTCATACACAGAGGCGATTTTCCCTTTTCGGCCAAAGAGAGCGGAGCTAAATTATTCATTAATTTTCATGGGGGAAATTTACCCTTTTGCAGCTCAGATTTTACATCTTTTGTGCATTTCAACCCTTTAATTACCGAGAGGCTGAAACGAGAGGCTACTCTGCTGAAACTCGACGACTCTATTAGTATTTTAATATCAGCTACACAATCGAAAATCGTCTAATATTGAAATATACATATTTCAATTTTATTTCATCAGTAACCTCTGTGTCCTCGCATCATAAATGTGAATGTATTTCAAGTCTAAAAAGTTTCATCATGATCGGATAAAAGATTAAGGAGTCAATAATTTTTAATTTTTACCAAAAGAATAAATTAAAAATATATTTTTAAAAGATATTCAGTCTTTCAGTTACCACTCAGTATATTATAGGTACTTAATAACCATTCAAATCTCGAATGCTGCGTATAATCTTTTCAAACTCTCATATTTTATTCATGCAAAATGGTGAAATACCGAATTTAGCACTTTATTCAAAATCGTTTTTGTAACGATATACATACATAGAAAATCATCATATAAATATTGAACATTATATATTCTTTATTATATAAAAAATATATATTAATAGCTGAATCGAGCTTCACTCTGTACAAGTATACGGATAAGTGATGCTGAAAAAATACGCATTTTCAGAATGGAAACCTGAAAGAGTTGATGATATGTTCATCCTTTGGAAATCCTCGTGACATCCTCGTCTGAAAACCTCATGATCCGATTTAAGTTCACTTTGAATACGGCAAGAACTTGGTTGACAAGTGCTACATTTATATACGGTTAGTTCTACACGCTTCGTTTCTACTTTCGAAATATATCTGTAGTACTTTATATGCGATTTTAGTTGAGAAAAGTAAAAAGTTAAAGGTAATTATTTTTTTTATTAATTTCATAAGATATTATCGTTATTAACTGCTGTCAGTATTTCTCAATTAATTGATTAGATTTTAATATCTAATTCTTATTCATCTTCCTAAAAAAATATTTTATTCTTATTTTGTATCATTCGTATGAAAAACATTCGACATTTTTTAAAGGACAACTTAATACATTGTATACCTATCAAAAATCGTGCTATAGAAGAAACGTCAAATGTATTCTAGAAGGAATTAGGTACTATAGTCATGAAAATGAAATTTCTTGCAGAAACCATTCCAAATATAACTCTGGAAAATTTCACTGACAAATGATCAGAAGTTATGGGATTTATAGAGCACAAACTTATTTACCTACATTAATTTTCATTAATATAAATGACAACTGAAAAGGTCAAGGAGTACAAGTGACTTTGCGGTGATTTCGAGAAAAGCGCATTCAAAGTTGACCATGTACCTACATGTATTAGGAGGAGATCGAGTGATTTGATGATATATTTTGGCACACGTTTCGAATTCGTTTATATCCTTTTGCCACCAAATAAATGAGCGTGCATAGAAGCAATTCCTGTGCATAACTCAATTTCGGCAAAAACTTCACTTGTACCTTTCGATCTTGATCTTGATCTTGATTCCAAAGATTCTCGAACAAAGTCTGTTCACAGAAGCTACTTGTACCCAAAATTTATGCAACATTTAACGACAATATGCAAATGCCTTTCGGTACACCTTGTAGTACAAGACCTGGTCTGTTGGCAATTTGTCTCGAGCGCATGTTTCGAGCACAGTGTTGCCCTGTGGACGAGTTATACAGGGTGTTCCGAAACGACACATTTGCGCCAGATGCCCGCAACCGAGGGGCCAAGTGCCAAAAGAGACACTCTATCATTGTCCGAAGACTATGTACTCAGGCGGAATTTGGCCGCAGACTTGAATTCGAAATCAGGCCTGACCCAATTTGGATATCGATTTGGTTCTGTGTAATTTTAAGATGCTCATTATCGACTTTTCTATATTTTTTTTTCATTTTATCGAATTAGGACCAGTATTTCATATGCAATAATAAGTGTCAAATTATATAAGATGAAAAACTTCATTATGTTGTTAAGTAGCATGACAAATGATTGAAATATTGGACCTAAATAGCTTTAACAATCAAATTAAATATAGACTCTTAACCTTATCTATCTTCTTTCTATCTATATAAACAAAAACGAATGTATGTATATATGTTACCTATATACTCCGAAACGGTTGATCCGTTCGCTGTGAAACTTTCAGGGATTATTGTCTACATGTAGAGGAAGGATTTTGCATCATTACATTTGAATTTTGAAGAAAATTTTCAAGATATTAGATAAAAATATTTATGGAGTACAGTGCTTTTGTATATCAGTGTGTAGATAACATGATAATTAATTAATTTTAAATTTTCCAAAATGTGATTTTTTTATTATTTAAAACAATTATAATACCTATCTATATTTAGCCTAATATCTGTGATTTTCGTCTCTAGAATTCCACTTAGTAATTAAAAGTGTTTAGCATTTCAAAAGCTAAATAATTTGAATAAATTTATAAATTAATAATCAGTTTTCAAGAAATAAACTAATCCTTCATTCAACTATCTATATACGAATTAAAAGCTAAAATTTTCAATTTAAGCCTCAGGGGCAATTTTTCAAAAAACTTCACTCCGATCTATCAACGGATAATTAGACGACGATAAAATCTAGCTCACATGGTACGTGTTAATCAAACTAATCTACGAAATTGGCTCCGAGGGTTAGAAAAAGTTAGAAAGTGTGTAAAAAAAATAACGTTTTTACGCTCTTCGTGCTCAAGTTAACGAAAGTCAGATTTAATCTGCTCTAATTGAAAGTCAAACATTACGCAGTCACAATTTTTTTTGTAAGTTGAAAATTTCCGACATTTCTTACCTGTTAATTTTCCGAGTTGATGTTTTCACGCCCCATCGTTTAAGTTGATCTGGAAAGATAAAAAATATATTTTTTAATCAAAATTTCCATTAAAAAAATATTCGAAATGTAAATAAATAGAATATTAAAAATGCCTCGCTCTGAATAAACAGTTTTGCGCGAATCGTTTGTAGCGATTCTTTCGAAGCGATTATTTTTCAATTAAAACACACTTCAAAGGATGTTCGTAGAAAACATGAAAATTAAATCAATTCGATTTAATCTGAATCTCGAAACCTCAACAATTAATTAATCAGAATCCGAAGGAAACCTCCGCTGAAACTAATCAATGTTTATCCTCATGGAAAATCGATTTCGATATTCGTTGGCTCGTATAAAGTTAACTTATACAAGAATAAATAAATTATATTTACATTTGCTTTTTATAATTTATCGATCATGTTAAAAAAAAATTCTTTTGCAGCAGAATTAATCACTGCCTATGTTCGAAGAATCAATGAACTATTATCCATAGGAATTCGACGCGCGCCATTAAGCCTTTGCTCGAACAAAGCCTCAATAGAGAATTAGGGGAGAATAAAACGAGACTATCGTGTATTGTTTCCCGCCAAAACTATTTGTCGTTTGTTTGCTTCAAAGTTTGAACGTGTGGTGTTGAGAATTATTATGTAGGTACATATAATAGTTTGCGTCGTTTTTCCATTGTCGGAAAAGTGCGAAGTCGTACGAGTGTTGCTAATATGATAAAACTATTACATATGTTCACATATTCATTTGAAATGAATTGCTTATTGAACTAGTTGAAAGTATAGGGTGTTTCAAGAATGGTGCAATAATCAAAGTTAATGTTTTAAAAATCTTATAAATTCATTTTACGAATTATTCTATGAAAGTTTGATTCATTATTTAAATGGAAAATCTAAGTATGCATATCAAAGATAATTTTATACAATGAAAAGTTTTCGTTCGTTTTCGCACTATTTTCTTACCGAAAAAACGTTATCGTTTTATAAACACCACCATTCGTTTTTTTTAACAGTGCCGTAATACAAAATGATAACAAACTTTTAATACGAACCGTCACGAGAGGCGGCGATTAAATTCGAACTTCACCTCGTTTCGTATTTTTTTCGGTTCGAGATTAAATTTATAGGTTATGAGCGCCGCGGGAAAGCCTAACCTAACCCAACTTAACCTATTCTTTTGATCGGGGACACTCAAACTTTGTTTTAGATATTTTTATTGATGAAAATATTGATTTTAAGCTATTTACTGCATAAATACATATTCAATACAAAAATCTAAGTCATACGTATATTAATGCACATTTATATGTCAAAATTCTATTTTTATGATATGTAGAAGCTGATATATCGAAAAATATGGTTTAAATCGGTAATTTTTAAGTATTCAAAATGGAGTCTTTACAGGTACTAGTAGTGCCACAGTTCGGAATTAATCAAATGTGTAAATAATATTATTCGAAATTTTATAAAACTACGTATTGTCATCTATGTGTGAAATAAAAATATATCCCACATTTGGATTTTACGCCTTATATACGTTAAACGGTGCAGTTTCGTAATTACGACGCGTAGCTCGGAGCGTAAGGCGGCGGGCCAATAAAAACTGCACGCGCGGGTTCGAGGCACGGACGTCTGAAAATTTCAAGCATCGTTAGCGTATTTATAATATGGATTGGATCAAATGGAAACATTGTTTTTTTGTAATTCAGATACTGTAAGCTTTTTAAAAAATTATAAATAAACTAATCCACATCAATTTTAAAAATCGTTATAGCATAAGTATTAAGCTTGGCGTTATTTAACACGTTTAGTCATATATTTTACGTTTCATTTTGCACCTATTATAAATGACGACTGAAAAAGTCAAGAGGTAAAAGTGACTTTGCAGTGATTTCAAGAAAAGCGAGTTCAAAGTTGAGGATGTACCTTCATCCTGCATGTGATAGTAGAAGGTCGAGTGATTTGATGATATATTTCAGTATATGTTTCAAATTCATGTATATCCTTTTTCCACCAAATATATGCGCTTACATAGAAGAGATTCCTGTACATAAATTAATTTCAGCAAAAATGTCATTTGTACCCATTGATCTTTTCAGTTGTCAAATACAATACAAAAGTTCTCAATAAGCTTAAAAATCATAGATTTTCAAGCAACGTCGAGTCATAGAAGCAAGTTCAAGATATATAAAAAAGATTAAGAACCACTGTGCAATAGAATACACACCACATGCTCAACGTTAAATACGCTCACGAAAGAAAAGCTTTTTATTAGAGTTCAGGGGTCGTAAATAAAGGGCGGAAAGCGCACATTCCTAGCGAAGGGCGGGGCTAGCCGCCCACCCTGAGAAAGTTCACTTTTACTGCGAAAATAAATAAAGACGAGGAAAAAAATGAAGAAACTCCGCTTCGATTACACGAAAGGTCATCCCTCACGAGGCTTTTTATAGTCGCTCCCTCGTTTAATTGATGGTTGGCCGCCGCTGGATGCGTAAGTTAAAATGTCACTGTGCGGGCGGAAGTTTGATGATGTTTGTATTTTGAGGTTAGGTTATGTTTGAAAATGTGTTGAATGTCATATGGGGCTCGAGAAGCTAAGAGGTGTAAGTGATAAATTAAAGTCTTTGGAGATATGTCGAGAAATTTTCGTTGCATAACGCGAATACGTAATTAGGTGCATTAAATGAAAAGTTGATAAAAACGATGAAATGCATTTTCTAAAATTCCTGCACTATTGAATTTAATCGAAATTATAGACGTAAAAGTTTCATTTGTAACCTTTAAATGTAATCAGTTTACGTTGAAGTACAGAATTAATTTAAATTGCTTTTAAAAGTAAATGAATTACTTGTATTATTCGGTGGCCAAACAGTTTTTTTCTATTTAATGGTATTTATCTATATTTTTCAGAAAAGATATTTCATACATGAAAAGTTATAACTATACTAAGTGCTATGACATTTGAAAATATGCATGCATAATATTTTCAAAAAGCAAAATTAATCACATAATACACAGAGACCACTTCACAACTTTTCAATATTTCTTCAATTTAACCTAAATCAATACATTTAACTTAAAATATCACATTCTTTATCAGAGTATGCACACTTATAACTGACACATAGATTCCATAAATGTACTAAAAGTGAAAAAAAGCTGAAATAATCGAGCATTATATAAACAAAACGATCGAACTTTACAATATTTCTTCAATTCAACTTGATTCAATCATACATTCATATTCAAATATCACATTCTTTATTAGAGTACGCACATTTATAACTGACATATAGATTCCATACATGTATTATAAGCGAAAAAGGCTGAAATAATCGAGCATTATATAAACAAAAACGATCGATTCCAAATTGGAAAACGACTACAAACTATCCCCAGTGGCTTTCGGATGTTTTCGCTCGACGTATCATGGTAATTGGTCAAATTCCCGAAGGCATTCTAACCAATTCAATTTGCCTTTGACCAAGATGGAAAAACGACGGGGCCCTTTGCCGATCGGATGCCTTTCCATTAATCGGATTGCAGTCCTCTGCATGATGGGAAATTCGAACAAAATGGCGGATCTAATTGAAAAAAAGAACCGTTTTATTCCGTCCATATACAAATAAATGGCTGCGAGATTATTCTGATGGATATCGTCGATTAATTGATTTGTTCGTATATTATTATGTAATTATTCAATTATGATAAAAGATACACAGCTATTACTTCGTTAACTTAATTTCGGAGAAGTTAACTGAATTGAGAAATTTTTACTTTTTTTCCAGTTTAAATTGTTAAAAAAAGAAATGTTTAAATCGAGAAATATAAGTCAATATATGCGAGATTTTTTGATTTATAGAATTTTAGAAAAGCTTGATGATGTTTCTTACATAGTGAGAAAGTTATAGCCATTTACCTTAATTTGGATTATGATTTCTACGTATTTGTTTGAATGTACATTTATTTTGATATTAGTCAGAAATTAGCTCAGATTCTTATACATATAGTTCTTCAACTATAAACTGTCAAAAAACTAAGTAAGTAACAAAAGACAGATACTCACATTGTTTTTCTTTCTTTCGATACTCACGTGGATTATTGACAATTCGTGATTGGAGGACCTAGTGCTCATTTTTTTAAATGAAATTTATATAAATGTATTTGAATAACTATTACATTTATAGATTGAGAACCATAGATTTATCTTTTATATTTTTTTATATTCGTTGTTGTACGTACCTTTTTATGGTGTCGTTTTACTTTTTAATTGATTGATTTCTGTTCGTTTGTCATTGGAAACTCGAAACGAGGATAATTCCCAGAATTTTTTCCGGAAAAGCCGGAAAATTGTGATTTAATCGAAAACTCCAACAAATCAAATGATTTCCATTTCAAATTTAATATTTGAAAAAAAAATGAGTGAAATATTTGAAGAATTATATTGATAACAAAACTTGATATTATTTTAAAGTATTTATTTGTACTTAATATGGAAAATCTCTGTATTATATGAATATAATGCGGAGCTTAAACACAATGAATGAAAATTGCAATTTCATGAAAAAACATTCAAATTCAAAACAACAGTCCAATGTAAATATGTAAGTATGTGTGCTTCGCGCCGTTTCAAAGTCACGTGACGCCAAATTCATACAATTTTAACATGATTTTTCTCGAAAACTATCGAAAAATTTACTTTCCACCAAAACAAACATTTCATTACAACATCTATACGAAATATCATCGAAATCTGTGAAGTCCACGATGAATCGATTCCTTGTTGGACTTGGTCAAAAATGAGGAAATCGACGATCACGAAGTTCGCGATTTGCATAGGTCGCGGATTGAGGGAGGTTCGGACTGCGCCCCCGGGGAGCTGCGCCCCCTCGTCACGTGCACGTGTGCGTGCCCCCATGGGGGCGCGGGGGCCCGGGGGCGGAGGCCCGATCGATAATGGCCGACGGTTCGCCGCCGTGCGGAAGGCGCCCAACAATAAAAATCATACGCGACATAAATCGCATTATCTATATTTTGATTATTATTATTTTACATATGAATGATAGACTCGTTGAGTATCAACGCACTCCTCTTGAGTTTATGCACGCTAATTCTGCTTTTACGGCTATAATATAAATTATCTCGTGATTTTTTTATGAGACTTACTTAAGGACCGTTCTTTTCATCTTTGGTTTGAGAATAAAACGATTTTAAACTACACGTGCTCCTTTCAAATGTGAACTGTCAAAACAGCCGCTAAAAGAGCCAGACATACATCAATCACTTTCCTCCAGATTTTGACAGTTAGTAGTTGATGTACTGCGTGTAGCTTAAATTCGTTTCATTCTCAAACTAGAGGTGTAAATGTATGAGAATTTAATATTCTTTAATAGAAAATTGAGTTGTCACCGTGTTTAAGTAGTAAAATATCACACCAGACACCAATTAGCACTATTATAATACACAATATAGCATTGTTTTGAAAAATTACATCACAATTTAATATCATATTTTGTCACAGAAACGTTAAGCTTTATATGAACACGTTAATTATCCAAGATCACGCTATTAAAATATCTATATACTATAAAAAACACTCTTTTATCTAAAGGTGTGGCCAAACGGTCTGCAATGTCATCTATATTCATCTGAATAATAAAGCGAACGATCATTTGTAATCACAATTAAATTTATAACTCACGGCTGTCGCATGACAGTTACGTATGTTAATATTCTAACTTAATTGGAGCTTAACATCTTTAAGATGACGTGTGTTAACATTGATTTGAATATGCGTATTTGTCTTAATTTCAAGCTTTCATCAAAACTTCATTTATGAGTCAATTTAAAGGCAGCTAATACATTCATAACACGATCTCGTATTAATATGTTTTCATTGAATTTTTTTTATTTGGTTACATATTATCTCAAACCATTCATCAGATTTTGATCAAACTTTTCAAAGTCGTACATCTTGATACAGTTTTACTAATGTTTGACGTTTGAAAATTAATCAGTTTATAGTCCATAGAGTCTCGAGCAACTTTGGGTCACAAAAGGTAGTATTATTGTATATTTTCATGAATATTTGCAACCTTGTTCCAATAACACTGTTTTCTTATTTTGTCACGTAGAGGGTTGCGCTTGGGGCTTATAAGGGTAGTTGAGAAGGGATGAAGGGATTTAGATCTTTATTGTGAATTTCGAAAGAGGAAACTTATAAACGTAAAAGATTTTACGATAATTCATCAACAGGTAGATATAACTAATTAAAATAGGGCAGTTCTAAAGATATTTAGTGAATTCGGACTCATTTAGGAACATCTTCAAAGGATATTCCGAAGTAAATAAGTATAGTCATAAAAACATTCCACTTAATTCAAGTTTAAATCAATTTTTTTTCAAAGATTTTGAGTCAAAAATTAAGAAGTTAAATCAAGTTTTCAGTGTACTTCCAAAAATAGAGCAGCTCGAAAGTCAATTGGTCAATTGAGCCAAAAGCGGCTTTTCCTCACATCCGGAAAAACCCTTCCGCACATCCGGAAAAACCTTTCCGCCATATTTCCAACGAAACTGCCCAACGCCGTTTAGCTAACGACCTATCCGTTATAAATAAGCCGAAACGAAACACTGACGTTACAACGTGTCCCTATTTGCCTTCTGACCATTGACCATTGACCATTGTCGAGATGAAAATGGGAAATGTATGTTAACATTATGATCTAAGGAAAATTCTTATGTAATTTTTTTCGAGTTGACGTTTCCTTGTAAGATTTTTTTTTTGGATCAGAAAAAACGATGTTTATCATGGTATTGGTATTTGAATGAAAAAGGTCAGTATTAGAACAAGGGCTAGTGTTATAATATGAAAGGTCATTATTTGAATATTAAGGGTCGTTGTTGAATGGTCAGTGTTAAAAATATTGTTTCAGTATTTAACAATAAATAATTTGTATGCCTCAACTTTTAACATTTCAAAATGATCAAAATTCAAAATATTAAGTCAGTATATGAAAACTAAATCCAAAATCTCATTGTCAATATCACAACTTCGGTCTATCGACATGTATCCAAAATAATTTATCATATTGAGATAATGATTTTAGATTTTAAATCTATACTATTTCAATAAAAATCAGTAATGTAGGCTTGTAAAATATAACAATACTCAAATCTAAATTAGTATCAATTTGTCGAATGTAATTTTTCACTGCTTACATTCTAAAGCAACCCAATTCACACAACTTGACGATATGAAGTTAAATCGAATTTATTACAAAACCTTTGTTATTTCAGTATAAAGTATTACATAATGTACATTATATTATGAATTACGTCTGAAAATCTTTATAATTTTCACATTCACAACTGATTTCATATTCTTTATGTCGTTTCGGGGTCGAGACCCACTTTCTAAACAATAAAAATAATGAGAGCACCCTAAAAGAAAACAGCCTGAAAGAATTGTATGTGGATGCTGAAAAAATAAACTTTTATAGCCGCGCCAGTGCTTCTCAACCTTTATGAAAAGCCATTAAGAGAGCGCGATCTAAACTTTTCCATTAACTAATAGCTTCGAATGAGTGAAACGACTCATATTGTTATTGTCATAAAATTTTTAAAATCATAAACATAAAACTTTATATGGATCAATTTTTATAAATAAGTGTTATGTTCCTAAGTTTTTTTAAAATCTTACACACTCCTTTACCATTTATCATGTTTTAATGGATTTGCGTTTCATTTGTTTTGTATTAATTATAATCTATACATCAGTTATTAATCAGCTTAAAGTTCAGAGTCTCAGTTCAGATAACAGAAGTTAGCATATAAATATTAAATATTAAAAAAAAAGCAATTCAATTGTGTATTTATGTATATTATTCGCTTAACATATTGAATTTTAAATGAACGAAAACATGTTTTTGTGTTTATTGATCAATTATTTCATCTGAGTGTTTCCATTTTGTAGAAAATTGAAAATTTCCCAGAACAAAAAACATTCGACGCTTTAATTATTCGCAGAATCGAAAACTCAAAGGTCGATTCATACATGTTTTTGTTCAGTGTTTTCAGCACAATAAAAATACAGGATTTCACAGAATAAGGTGTAACAAAATAACAAAAGAGGAAATTCATAATATATATGTACAAGCATTCCAATTCAAGTTAAATATTTTCTATTTCGATTGTTATCCTCGAACATTAACAGTAACTTTCGGTCATTTAAGCAAATCAAATGAAAAAATCAGTTATGGAGCTAGATGAAAACCCTATTATTATGAAAATTAAATTCAAATACTAATTAACAATACAATTTTTTTAATTTAAAACCTACGTTAACAATTAACTCGTATTGGAATAAAAAAGGCGGGAAATCGAAAAATATGACTTCAATTCGAAATTTGTTGGGAATTAATGGACGCGACACGTGTTCTGTTCCCAGAATGGAACTGATTAAAGTTTCCCCAACCGAAGCCACTTCTCCATTGTGTGGTTCTCAACATGAAATAGAACGGATTTAATGGTTTTAGTGGTTTATGCGGTCGAATTATGAAAATAAAGATGTTGAATGAAATTTCTATTTTTTCGAAAATATGTCTTCTTTCAGTGCGCATACAAAAAATAAGGATTTGGATAATATTATCGTATCTTTGAATATTTGTATGAACTCAATTTAATAATTGCTTTTCCGTATATACGTAATATATTGTCATAAGTTCGGTTGGCAGTTTTCTTCCATTTTCCGATTTTCCTTCGTCAAATTTACGAGAAAAGCTGGAAAATCCCATAGGACACTGTCAGTTGACCTTTCCTTTATCGCTACCGACTAAAAATGACCACGTTGTGGAAAACAAGCAAATTTTTCTATTTTTGATACACACCGAACTTTAAACAAATATTACACATTGTATAACACTGCCAAAAATAAAACAATGTAATCTGAACTTTGAAATATTTCAATATTACAATAAATTGAGTTTTCAAATATCAAAAAAATATTTTTAACTGTAATCGTTTTCTGTTGAAATTATTGATTTTTTTCTAAATATATATGTAGGTACTTATTGTATTGACTTAATTAGATCAATAATCAGCTGATGAGGTCGCTAATTAAAGCCATGCATTAAAATCATAATACATTAGTGATCAGATCGTTAAATATATCAACGTAATTTTGGAACATTAAATGGACACACACACACACACACACACAGAATAGTGCTATTATATAGTTAGATAGTCCCTAATTTTCATTTTTTCAATATGAAAACTCTTAATATTTCATATTGAAAATCCAATAGGTATTCCGCGAAAAGAAAAAACCGACTACAAACCGCTAGCATTCCATGAAATTTCACCGCAACACAAATGCGACATATAAAATTTTGAGGACAATTTAATAAAAAGGACACAGTATTTCAGAAATTCGCATGGCTTCCACATTATATCGGTCGTTCCATAAAAGGATTCTGAGAACATCTTTTCTCGGAAATGCTTTGTGCCGCGTTATTATTGTCGCGGGGGTTGTTCTTTGAATTTTGTGTCAATCTGAAGATTTATTGTCCGACCCTGTTTTCCAGGGCTGTATTATATTCTATTCGAACAAATAGAGCGAGTTGTCTTCGAAAAAATCCGAAAGATACATTTTAATGGGATTTAGTTTCGGTGAGAAATTGTGAACGCTGTGGCCATGTAGGGAACGTAATTACTCGCCAATTAAGCGTTTTTCGATATTAATTTTGATTTATGTTGATTTTATTTAAACTGTGAATAGTGATATGAAATTTGATTAAATCAATGCATCAACTTCATATTAAATAATTTCGTTAATTTAATATCAATATTACAAACAATGAATCGAATCGTTTTAAGCTCGAAATTATACGATTTTTCAAAGAAAAAAAAATCATAAAATCAAGCATGAAATGAAAATCATTTAATTTTATATAAAAAATCTACACATACAATATATTTGTGAAAGAAGAAATCATTGAATTGAAAATAATAAAATTACAAAATAGAGTTTTTTTGATGAATAATTTCATTATTTTTATATCAAACTTTTTGTAACACAGTGTTGCTTGAGACTCTTTAAATATAAAATATGATAATACATAAAACTTTCAATACATTCATATGATGATTTTGTAAAGTTTCATTGCAAAAGGATCAGTCGTTGAGAAGTCTATGAATAATATACATTTAATATTATTTATATACATAAGAAAAATATTATTGAAAATCGATTGAAACGATGAAGGACGCATTGATTGAAGGTTTATTTATTGAAGGGACATAATGCCGTATTGACAAAATGTATTTTGTACAATACAAACTAGTTTATGTCTCAAAAACGCTTTGTTTGCTCAGTCGAACGTACAACTATAGTAATTTTCCGTAATGTCCTTCCTCAACTGTACGAAAATATCGGAAAAATATACATATATATTATATTATATGTATTTTGCGGGGAAAACTATGAATTTTCTTGCGTAAACGTAAAGATTTCCACATCCGAGAACGTATAGATTTTCATAGGAAAATAGATTTTCCCGAAGCTTTTGATGTACGTTTGCGGAAAATTTTACACAAAAAATAACTGTACGTTTTGCTTTTCTACAAAAGGCTTTTCAGATTCCTGAAATTTCTGCTCAATGTTTATAGTCTGACGATAAGAGAATTCTAGTGTAGATACCATAAATTATTATAAAAAATCGAAAACGTATTCATATAAGGTTATTTTTATATTAAAAAAATGTTTATTTAATGTGTGTAGGTTAAAATGCTCGCGAATAGGAAAAATAACCGATTTTTCTTTTTCAATTGATATTTTTTTCAGCACTGAAAACTACCCTCTGGCGAAACTGAGACTTCACCGTATAATGGAGGAAAAGTTGGGAAATGGAAAAAAACAAATTTTTACGTACAGTATTTATTTTAAAAGCGACTTAAGTCCATTATTCGTGTATTTTATTTAAAATATATATATATATATATCAGTTTATTTTGTCATTAATAAACTAGCAATTTATTTGTTTCAATGAATAAATGTCCTATTTTCACTTATGAAATTTGTTGTAGACATTTTTCATTTATTTGATAAATTTGTATTTTTAGTGTTTTATAAAATTTTCATTAAATAGGGTTACAGTTGATTTTATATTTCAAAGAATGAATTGAAATTTTATCATATTTATGAAAAGTGTCCAAAATTATGTTCAATTCCACAGAATCCCAAGCAATAATTAATCACAGAAGCTAGTATTTAACAATCTAGACTTAAGCCACATTCAAAACAAACAACTCTTGGGTTATATAAATGTTGAAAGTGGAGCTTTTCGTGGCAATCTCGTTAACGGGTGGAAAAAATGTGCTTTTTGTAGTCCGTTGTACCGATTGGGGACAGTGACGCTATCCTATGCAAATTTGCAAAAAAACTGCTCGTTAATGTTTTTATAAAGTTCTCAATTTGTATTAAAGGTAAATTTTTAACTTTTCAGTATCTAGCATATGAGATTTCAATTGTTATGTTATTTATAAACTCCTTAACGGTTGATCTTTTGTCAGTAAAATTATCCAAAAGTTATTGTATGCACGTCTGAAAAAAATTCTGCATGATTATATTTTACAATTTACATTAGAAATTTTACAAACATCTGCATTTTTAACATTTGACAGTTCTCTGGAGGGTTCTATTTGACAGTATGAATAATGTCAATTGAAAAACAAAAAATATATTATATAAAGTATACTATTTTCGCCGTGACATTTAGGAAGCGCTGAACTCTGCAAAATCTCTTAATGTTGAAAAAAATTTTTTTCAGAGGGAAAAATCGCAAGGAATCCAGGGCCGGCGCGTACAAATCTGTTAATTATTCAAATTCATCGACGGGGTCAAACGAAATCGTCGAAATAATTCGAATAACGCGCGTTTAATTTGAATTTTCGCGCCGAAAGCTCGTATCTCAGAAAATCGAAATGCAACTGCGATTTAAACCTTTTGTCACGTAATATTGTTTTTATTCTAAATACATATTATTTTTATCAAAAAAGAAAGACGAACGAATCTTTGATCCACCGATTTTAACAAAACTATATAAAAATATCTATACCAATATACTTGTGAATATAAACAAAATATTAGTGAAAAACTATAATGCATCTCTCGATAATTTTCCAGTTTTTCAAATCAATGTTTAATAATATATTTATTCAGTACACTTTATCATATAAATATTGTATTTCTATTGAATGTATACTTATAATATAATTAAGCTGTTTATACTTGCTATACAATATTGAACAATTAGCTAATTAGAAATTATACAATAGCACTTAATAGCTGATACAATTCAGCTAAGTTCAATATACATAAACATCGTTTATAAAAGCATATTTATTTAATAATACATTTTAGACTTGTGTTTCACGTCTAAATCATTATATTTAATCCATTTTTATATATATCGATTGGGCCATTTTTTTTTATGGAACAATGTTCAACTCATTTTTTTTAATACAAATAAACTACACCTTTCTACACACATTCGCATTTTATTTTATTTGCGGAAAATCCATTTTCACGTAATCGTCGCACACTCGCATTACACGGGGACACTTTTCCCGAATCTTTTTCAAGAGTCGCGAATTTATTCAAAGCCCTTTAACCTTAAGAAACTTCCCTTTTTCCCGAGACATGAATCCCGGGATTGATCCCGGGATCGTTTTCCTTTCATTCCCGCTTTTCCATTTCGACTCCTATCGATTCGTCCCGCACTTAAAATCTGGTACGATTAGAGTTAAATTATTTTTTTTTATTCAAATTGAATAATTTCCAATTCAAGTGTAATAATTAAAAAGTTGAATCGGTCTGTTGCATAATAACTTGCATAATGAATGTTTAAAACAGTTCGATTGAAATATATTCTCATTAAGAAAACGAATGTTAGTAAAAGTTTGTACCCTTGTTCCGTTCATCTGATCGCAATTTAACTTTAATGAGTTGTTATGAATACAATTAATCAGTACAATCATTTTAAAATTGTACAAATGTGTATATTTTATATTCAATTTCGTTGATATTCAACGGATTGTACTCATTAGTCGTATTGTAGAAATGAAAACTTTAGCAATTTATACTAAAATCTAACTCACATATTTATATTTATATTTACAAAGTAGAAATGCATTTCTACTATCGTCAGCTGCAATCTAACTTTTTCCATAAGCAGCGTCTACACACATTAATCACCCGGGCGGAATTAAGCCGGCGCTACACTACAGAGGCTTACGTATTCGATTGTTTTTGCTTCGAGTTTAACGACAAACGTTAGTGTTTTGTCCATACGTCACGTATTTTACGTATGTACGTTTTCAGTGAAAGAGAACATTTCACCACGTGAAATGTATCCGTGTACTTGCTACGTATCAATCAGCGGTTCTCAATCAGTGATTTTTCAAAATTGCGTTTTTTTCTATAATGTATGACGATGTATGTTCGAAAACTTGTTATGACAATTGTCAAATTCTATTGTAAAAAAAACTTTACTAACTCTAGTTTAATGAAAAGACCGTCAAATGCTCGATAAATTGTTTGATTTTGTTATCATTCTCAAATTTTCAGTATTTTAGCCAAAAAGATCAGTATTTAAACTGAGTGTTCAGTATTTGATCTAATCCAATCTTTCGTTTCTGTATAACATTTTTGAATTGTCAGAGTATACATAAAACGACTTATAACAACAAATTCTTAACATGAAAATAGTTCAAAAGTATAAAGCTTTTATGCATGCCGTGTTGAGCTTCAGTGTCTTCGTAATGTTAGGTTCGAATCCTGTCGAATCATAGTGAAAATCACAAGTTATTTTTTTCTAATTGATATGATGACTTTATTTATCATTTATTTTTAAAAAAGTTTCAATTTAAGACTTAACGAAACGATTTCTAAAAATAGATTCCCTCTTTGTCTGTATTTTATTGAATTCGCTCGATTTTAGCGCCATATTCTGCATGCTGATATCACTTTTATGAGTTTCAAACCTCAACAGCTGCTTCTTCGAAAGTGATTGATCAGTGGAAAATATCAAAAATTGAGTAGGAATAATGCCCATATCAAAAATAACTACTAGGAGCAGTTACGAACCGCTGACACGTTACGCGAAGTGTACAAACACACAAACACACACACACACGTAACATACGAGTGCACACAAAAGACAAAAGCCTCCATTGTGAGGCTAAATGCACTCCACGTTTTCTCGAGGGGCTGAAAACCTCGTCTCTGCAGCCCCCATACACTCTCCAAATATCGTATTAAATCTAACGAGAGTGTCTCGAGCTGATGGTACGTTTTTCAAAACGTGACAAAATGGCGCCGCTCTCACGTGACGTCACCGGTCACGTTCGCCAAACGAAAGCTGTCACGAAAATTGCCGTCGGAATGTGCTTTTTTTCGTCTTTTTGAATTGTATGTCTTGTATTATAATAGCATGATTATGTGTGTGTATGTCTCTGTGTGTGTGTGTCCGGTGTAACGCAATAGCCTTGATCATAAGGCAGTAATTACACGACGTACTTTGGATGCGCATCTAAAAAATGTACGTCTACTGCGCGCCTAAGAATGTTGTTTTTATCCATGACTTTTCCTTTGACACTCAAAAATTTATTTTTATCGGATTCTGGTCAGAGTCAAATTTTATTTGTATCAATTGATATTATGGTTCTGTCGTTTCTTTTAATTATTTCATTTTTTAAATCTGATACTATTTTGTGCATCTTGGTTTGACTGTACTTTTTATTCATATTTATGCCAAATTCATATTCGATAGCGTGTTATTGTGAATATGTGATACGAAAATCTGAATTTAGGTTATTAAAATATAACCCAGTTATCTGCAGTCGCTCGTACTGTTGGCGAAAATCCAAATTTTTTTACCAATCATTGTTACCAATAGAAATATTTGCATATCGAAAATATACTTTATCGTCGAAGATAAATCTGAATTTTTATTGAAAAATATAACTATTTCGATATTGGATAGATTTGAAATATAAAAACATCTATGCGACATTATATGTACAGTAGATACGATACACATTATATTTTATTTATTTATCATTACAGGTACAGGTTTATTAACTCGAATAATCATTCATTTTAATATTAAAGAAGCTAAATCGCTAAACAAAAAAAAATTGAAGAGTTTCGCAAAGCGTTAAATCGACGTATTTACAGTTACAATAGTACCAACACAACTTTTGCGGTGCCGGATAATGAACAAATCGCTTTCGCAATGCATCGGAAAATTAATGGCGATCAAGAGTCCGGATTACATCTACAAATCGAGCGCCATTTTTCGCGACACCTGCCCACTCTAGTTCGGGATGAAAAATCGATTCGATCAGTCAATGCTCGACAAAGCCGAGCCTTGGGCCTACCGTTCGCCGAGGGCTGCCAACCGACGGCCGAGATTTGTCTCCATTATGGTTATGGCCGTCTCACCTTTCGTTTCGGCCGAATAACGGAAAATTCGCAATAATCGCCAGAGATATTTGTCAGCGGTGCTTCATTATCGAAGGTATATGCCCGAAATTAACGATGTTATGTTCTATGTATTTATTTATTACATGCTTTTGTGACCCGGTGTTGCTCGAGACTCTATTGTGAATTGATGCATAATATTACAAAAGAAATTAAATATAAAATATTTGTAGAAATTTGTTAAATTATATTGCCTTTATATGCCAGGATTTGATATAATTCAAATTCAGCTTCGCAATGACAAAAAACAAATATACAAACGACCTCAACAATGCCACACGTATAACGAAACCACAAAACAATGAGATATTAGAATTTCAATAACGCACATCTTTACTTTTCGTACATACAGTAGAACCTCGATTATTCTAAACTGGATATGAATACTATTAATTCAGATTATAGAAAAAAAATCTATAAGAAATTAAATATTACAATATATTCAGAACTAGCTTCTGTGATCCAAAATTTCTTTTCATAGACTTTAAGCTATTTAAATTGTTGTAATATCTGTCAAAACAAATAAAATGCAAAATATCTGTCAAAACTTAACGAAATGCTTAATATGTTTATTGTACTTTGATTCACAAAACCAATATGTCTAACTTTAGACATTATCCTTTTTAATGTAAATCATATAAGAAACACTGTAAAAATTTCCACGTGACTTCATAATAAATGAAAAGTTTTGAAAGAAATGAAAATATTTTTATGGATTACATTCGTAAACATTTTTATTCATGTTTCATTACAGTGAAGATCAATTTTTCATTATTTTTCAATTTAAAACGATCCGAATAATCGAGGTTCGACTGCAGCGAAATGCAACACACTCAATACGCAAAACAAGGCTTTCGTATTAAAGCGAATAAATTTAACCGCTTATATTAAAACGCGTTCTCTGTTTACGGTCGTCCTTGATGTAAAGCGAGTACTACTCCAACGCTTTATTGTCTCGAGTGTTTCGCTCGGTGTTTTTCGCGAATTTTCCGCACAAAAAGAAAATTCTCAGTTCGAGGCTTCGAAGGAAACTCGAGGGTGGAAGAAATGGCTTTCTCTTCTTTTTTATTTTTTTCGGACTGTAAACGAAAAGAATACATATTTCATCGTGTAGCGAAATTGGGGTGCAGTAAAGTGCACGAAGTTTGGACGTTGATTAGAAATATACATACATATATACAGGTATGTACATCTTTTTCGTCTCTATATGAATTTTTAGAAAAAATAATTCGAGTAAAAAAAATATTTTAATATGGAAGAATTTCATTTTGTTTAGAAAATGTTCCGCTTAGAAAAAAGAAAATTATCGTACAGTTTTCCTGATTAAATTTGAAGTAGAAAATCTGTATATGAGTTGAAATAAATAACTTATTATATGACGACTGAAAAGGTCAAGGGGTACAAGTGACTTTGCGATGATTTCGAGAAAAGCGCATTCAAAGTTGACCATGCACCTACATGTATTAGGAGGAAGTCGACTTATTTGATGATATATTGAGGCACACGTTTCGAATTCGTTTATATCCTTTTGCCACCAAATAAATGAGCGTGCATAGAAGCGATTCCTGTGCATAACTCAATTTTTCCAAAAATGTCACTTGTACCCCTTGGCCTTTTCGATCGTCATATGAAATTTACATATCAAAATAAATATTTTACGTAGATACTTGACAACCTTATGATTTTGTCATTAAATTAAAATTCACCATAGATATGATATTTTCATGAAAAATTAAGTTTTTTTCATATCACAAGTTGTTTTATACTCTATATTCTATTTACATTTGTAACTTTTCATAAATTACATTGGTTTTAGGGGTATAAATTGAAAATGAATTATTTATTTCTTTTGATCAATGCATTTATATTAAATAAAAATCGACCTGTGTTTATGTGTAGAAGACAATTTTATACATTTCAACTTTATTTAAAATTCATTAACCAAATCAAACACCATTACAGTTCATAAAAACTCAGGCTACAATTCACTAGAAAGTCTATAAGTTATAGGGTGTTTTAAAATAACAAAAAAAGCGCTTTTCAGAAATCGTAGCCACACAATGCGAAACACGTCCCCTGTATACAACAGGGTGGTGCAAAAGGAACGTCACGATTCGAATAATTCCTATGAGATGAGTCGGCGCTTTTGATTCTCCCGCCTTTCGTTGACGATGAGTAATGACATTATGGCGGATCGAAAATATATTGCGCGTATAATAAATAACGGCAGATAATGTGTTATTTTATATTATATTTCTATGTGTGTATCGAATATTCTGAAAAGTGTATTTAAGTGTAGTGTGCGAGTGGTTTATTTTGAGAGTGGTTTGATTCTTGTTGAGTTTGTTTTGTGTAAAAAAATATAAGTTTTTGTGAAGTAGTTCATCGACACGATGCTTGATGTGTTAGGTTAGGTTTCTGTTTTCTTTTTCATTTTGAATAGATATGTTTTAATTTTGATTTGGTTTAGTTTTTTTTCAAGTAGATAAGGTTAGATTAAATGGAATATCGTGGCAATAGTTTTCTTTTCGAGTACCAAAATATGATAATAAACTATTAATTTTTGGATAGTTTTATATTTGATGAAATTATATATTGTATTTTTGCAAACCATGTTGGAATCAAGTGTTAAAATTTTGATCATTTTAATCATATTGTATTCTACGAGTGCTCTTATCTGTTTCTTTCAAATATTTATTTTGTTTAAAATATTAATTTGACTATTATTCATATGAATCTTACTTATTTATTTCAGAATTATGTCAGTTGATAATTGAAGTAATTGTGCGCCATTTGTAAATCTAGTTCTTTCTCTCACGATTTTTGCATTAGACAGTTACTTACAATTAGATAATCGAATTCAAATTTAAATCTTTATTAAGTGCAGTTTTTTAAATGGACTTAGACCACGGTTATAAATATGATATAGCACAATAAAACCGGGAATATCTCATGGGCGTTACCCAGAAAAGAAAGGGTCAAAAGTCAAACAAGATCCCGATTTTATTTACGACGCTACGCATGACGAATGTATCGCCATTTACAACATGGCGCACTTTTACCCTCCACTTCTGCTAGAAACCAATCTTATCTTAAGGACGTATGATATTTCTGCTCTTTTTTTTCGTTTTTTACTTATTTTACATTCCATCGAATCGATTTTATCCAGTTGTATCTTATACAGAATGCGATTATCGAATATAAAGATTTCTATTGTTTGACAGCTCTTGGAGGGGCCTTTTTGTAGCCTAGTTAAGTATTATGCACGGCATATACACACAACGGGATTCACTACAAAAATGTGAATTGGAAATATATGACAGTTCACAATCGTATTAAATTCCATAGGATTTCGAGCGATGTCGGGTCACAGAGCGAAATATAAATATATTTTTTCGATAAATTATCTAATTTAATGTTATTTTATAAACGTTAAGCGTTGAGACGTACATTTATTTGCAATCGAATAACATGAAAGCACTCTTAGCTTATATGCTGACGATTCGTTTCTAAAAATCCTTTTATGTCTATTACGTATACGCGATACGTGAAGATGTTTCAGTGTTTCTCAAAATTTATCATAAATTAATATTAAAATCAAATTTATTCATTGAAATTGATAAAGAGTCTAATAGAATTTGATTTTCATTAATTCATATTTCACTAATAATAATCGAGATTTACTTATAATAATATACTGGTATTAGTAATAATAAATATTTTTTTGTCTGTATGGAATATATTCCTGCACCGTTTATTTAATTTTAATGAAACTTTAATGTGTTCTTAGTTTTACAGTTGTATTTTTGCATTATTTCAACTTTTGAATAAATTCATTATGATGCAAGAAATATTTCGTATTTATAATATGAAAGCCACGTTTGAAAACAGCAAACGTCAAAGTTTATTAAAATTCTAGACATATCATAGAAACAAAATAACTTAAGATGGTTTGAGTCCAAAAATTCAAACAGAGAAAAACGGATTGATATACAGACAGACAGAGAAACAGACAATTATTAACACACTGATCATATTAAATGAAAATCTTCTAAATACTATGCATTGTTCTAAATATTTGAAACTTACGGATCGCGCGCCACGCTTTGAAAATCGTTGGGTTTTTTTCCCGCTCTTTTTTGCAGAGATGAGCTCTCGTGTTCATACAATTCGCGTTTTGGCGGGAAAATTTATTTTCCATCCGATGCGGAGGCTCTGAACCTTCGCTTCCGAAGACCAGCTCCGACTGACAGGAGGAAATTACTTCACCGCGAACAAATCAAAATGTCCATCTTCGATGTCGTTCCACGTCGATTTTTATCTCGATTCCAGCTATTTTTGTCAGTTTAATGTAATATAAAAGATTCGCATTTCAATACTTATTGAATTTGCAATTTGAAGAGTTTACCATTATGTGATTCAAGCTTTTGTGATAGCTTGAGACTCTATTGAGAACTTTTGTATTATGTTTATAATAAATACAATACAAATGAAATGTTAAACATCTGTAAAAATAGGTTTAATTAAATTGTATGTGTAGGACATGCATAATATTTATTACATTTAATTACAGCAAAACTCCGTTAAACGTCAAAATTTAGAAAATCGTTTAGATTATGAAATGTTGAAATAATGATGCAAAAACATTCTCAGATGTGCATAAAATATCTTCGCAAACATCGCGATAAGACAAGCGGTAAAGAAGCACATATTTACATTCATTTTTATTTATATTTTTGAATTTAAACATTTTTTTAAACAAAATGTCTTTTTAAAGCGTTGGCAAAGTATTTTGTTCCGAAATGTATGCATTTTGTACGTTGAGTGCAATTTATGTGGAACGATGCGCAATCTGTTCTTGCACGTTACCATAATAATTCACACAGATCGTATCTAAAATACAGTAAAGTACAAATATTTAGAATTTTATTAAACATATAAACAAACGAGAATATCGCGAGAACTATTTAAAGACGAAATACCTATGGTCTGTAGATCGATAAAATAGATAAGTAAGGTTACATATAAAATATTGTAAATAATGAAAAAAATATCTAATTTTACATAAGCTCTAGTTAAAAATATCAGTTCAAGTATCTTCTATTGTAAAAAGTTATTTTTACAGTCTAAATATAAATCTGTTTTGAATTTTTCTTAATGTTCAATTAAGTCTACGTAACGGTCGTTAGAAAGTTTGAAAAGTTATTTTTAAATAATCTAAATAAGAAAATATATTTTCCGTCTATAAATATATTTTAACGATCCAAAAGTATTTATATATTCATAGAATGACCTTTTATTATTTTTATTTTCTTATCAGAGAAAAATTGTTTGATAAAATATCAAATCATTTGAATATCAAACGTATAAAAAAAACTTAAACATCAAATTTATTGAAACGTAAATCGGATTTAAGTAAATTTAAGTTATTTTAGACAAAATCCTTTCAGCAATACAAATCGAAAATCTTCCGCACGGTTTGACAAACGGTTCCCGCAAACGATAATGAAAAGTTTCAGACTGAAAAACGGAGCTTTTCAAACTTTTCCACACAAAAAAACAATCTTTTGACATTTCGAAAAGCGTAGATCGTTTATAACGCTGTATAGAAATAAGTAAAAACACAATTTCTCAATTTTATAACGAATATGTGATATGCATTAATTAATATGACGATGGTGTAAGTTCGAAAACGAAAAAATAAAATAATCGCTCTTTCTATTTCTTTTAATGTAAAATATAATATATTTGATTTTTCTGCCTAATTGAAATAATCAATTCAGTTTAATGTTAATTGTTTTAACAATGTCGAATTCAAATTGTCAAATATCTCGGTAGGAAAGAAAGCGGATTTATACCATTGTCATAATTATGAGCACATATGATTTGTATCGGAGAACAATGCGAAATAACTTATACCTTTTTATATGACGTTTAATTATTCATAATTCCTCGTTTAACACTTGGTTATTAATCAAGCACATATTGTTGGTTAACACGCGATAATTTCGACGAACATCGTTTGTCTTTAGATAACGTCTAACGAGAAACGTAACAAATCTTTCTAGAGAATATTTGTTTTTCGAAATGTTTTACGTATTTGTCATTATTCCTTCTATATAAATAAAATTGAATGTATTGTATGACTGAATTAATTTTATTTATAAACGCCTTAAAAGCTTATCCTTTCGCTCTGAAACTCTTCAGAGTTATTAAATGTACATTTGAGAATATTTCTGGATCATTATACTTTATAATTCACATTTAAAATTTACTTATTTACGAAATTTTCCATATTGATGTATTAGGGAAAAGCAATTTTCATATTAAATATTTACATACGAAATGTAATTATAAAATTTAATAATCGACATAAAGTTCATAGAAACTCGAGCGACATTAGGTAATGAAAGTTATTTGACAAAAAATATAAAATCGAATTATTTCATGATCAATTACATCGAACACCCGATCGAAAAGAAATCGAATCTCGAATCGCGTCACGAATTCGTCGAAATTTATACGAAAAGAGGCCGCTTCGAGGCCGTACTTTAATCTGAATGAATATCGAAAATTCATGGGTTCTTTCCATTTATTTCGGAAGTGGTTAAAGCGCGTTTTGGCCTGGTTCAATTTGGGTTTTGCCAATTTTTCGCTCTTAAATCTCCCCGAAGTTTCTCTCTTTCGAGTTTCGAAGTCATTATGTCGTGTAATGTATGATGATTAGGTGGGTTCGAAGTTAATCTGAAAGTGGTTCTGAAGTTATTATTAAAGTTTTTTTTATTACAGTGCACTCTCAATTATTTAAAATTGGAAAAATATTGAGAGAGTGTAAATATTTTAAGTTTCAATTGTTAAGCAATTCAATGGGATGATTGCGAGTAATATGATTAGTTGACAATACTGCGAATTGAATAAAAAACATATTTTTTAATTTTTAGACTTACACCATTCTCACGATGGAGGTCACATATGAAACTTTGAAATCTCTTGAAGAAAGACCGTGGAAGTTTTGAGGAGTTGGAGTGCAGTGACACTTGCGTTGCAATTGCAGTTCATGTTGCACTTCCGCTGCTAACTTTTCTAAGCCAGTTTGTGTGAAGTTGACTCTAAAATGCTTATGTCGAGTTGGTGTTTGGCTTCTAATCCGTTTCGACTGCTTAATGTTAGCACAATTGAATAATTAGCTTTTCATTCATATTCGATTTTGTCGCGAATTTTCAATTATTATTAAAATGTATACATACGTGCAATATATTTGCACATGATATGTTGCATAGTGTAAATCGCACTCTATGTTTAGCTCTCTCTCTCATATGCAACAACAATATGTACGAAGGAAAAATATGAAAAAAAATAGAAATGTACATAAAGTCGATAGGAAGAGTGCATTTCGAGAGTTTGTAAAATCGCGATGTTGCAATTCAACACTACATTTCGCAATTGTGCATTTCCTGCGCATTCTCTACGAGTATGTATTGTACGAATCGCGTATTGTGTGTATTGTCACTCGTATAACGCGCTACGTATAAAAGGTGATCCTTTCATGCTATAAATCTGTGCTCTTATAATGCTATATGAATAGCATGCGAGATTAATTAAATTCTAATTTCATTGCTAAGCATAAATATCCTCAAAAAATTGTGAGGTATTGCGCGTTAGAAGTGAAATTTCATTAGTTTCATTTTACTAATAAGGTTTTAATTATGCGAATTTACTCATATATATTATGTTTTTTTATTTAAGATTATTATTATTCAACAAAAACACATTAAAATCTCGGTTTTATGCCGATTAATCTTCAAAATGCGGTCCAGCATACGGTTTTCATTGTTAAAGTTTTCAACATGAATCTCAAAAGAGACGCAACTTCCCCGAACGACTTCGACTTTAAAACTCTTCCCTATTTTTGCGAGAATAAAACTTTAAACTGCAATACGTTCGAGGATAAATCAAAATTTCCCAAATATTAATGTCGAAAAATTCAAACTGCAGATATTTTTAAAACTCGCAAAATCGTTTCGAAAAATTTCATTCATCGCTCATATACTAGTGGACTTAATTGTGGACACTTCTCATATTCGATTCGAATATTTTTTAATATTAGAAACGTATTGAAAATTGATCCATTTTTTTTTAATTAAAAACCTTGAATTTTATTTCAGAAATACATCAAACATAAATCAAAGTTCAGTTTTTAGCTCGAATCGAACATTTGCTATCGGTTGCACGCAAATATGCAATAATTTCCTACAATGTCAATAAATCACAACTTATCGCAGTACAAACAGCACAATCGAACTTTACTAAGCGATTTTTTTGAAAAAATAAAGTATTTTTTGATTTTTTCCCCATATTTGCTTGTAACGTGACCTACTTTTCTATTTGCAATTGATTCGTATGAATTTTTCATCGGTTTCGTATGCACGTTGATTTTTCACTTTGACCTTACATGCAAGTGCTCAATTAGTCGATTGAAAAACATATTTTTCTATCTAAATTGATTATCGTGAATTAGGGTTAATAATTTCGTTATTTAGTACTGATTTTTATGATGTTGCTGGAGACTCTATTAACTTAGAGCTGATTTTGAGTTGTCGTATTGAATTTAATAAACGACATATTATCTGTTTTATTTATTAATATTTGTTTAACTTGTTCATATTAAATTACGTCATATGTCTAGACTGTAAGCCATGCATAATGTACATATGTTTCTACTTGGCTACGACGAGAGCCACTCTATTATATAATATGTTAAAATTTTAAATCCTATGCATTGTAAAATATTTGGCTAGATATACAAAATTCGATTTTAATGAAACGATTCCGATTAATCTACCGATTTTAAACCTTGTTCGACATTTATGTCACAACTCAAATTCTCAAAGTTCAAAAATGCAGCCTTTTATTATTGCATTCAAAAAGTTTGCGCATTTGAAAACCCAATTCAAAAGAATTTCAAAAACGAAAAATGGAAAAAAATCAGATTTCGATTCGTGCAGAGCAAATTTTACACGTACACGAAATAACTAGATTTGCATTGTTAAATTTAAATGCAGATCTCTTTGTTCGAAACTTAAAATTCCGACGAGGGTTATTTTAATAATTCTACGATATTTTTTTTATTTCGTTTTAATATAATTTGAACGATTCAAGTGTCCGATGTTTTTTCGTCTTTTGTTTCACACAATAAGAAACGTTCTTCTCAAAGAACGGTTTAATCTTCGAGTTTTGTGTGGATTCTTTGTATGAAACGTTCTGCTTAAAAGATTTCACATAAGCTCTGGTGTTTTATTATATTTTAAAGTCTTGAATTTTACAGAATGTGATTTCGAACATTATATGAGAATTCCTGAAGTGTTATTTTATAATATACATTTAAGAGTTAATCATAAGAGATTTTAGATATCCATCTAGAAATAAGAGTTATTTTGAATTGATTTGGAAAAATAAGAATGTATGAATATGAAATCAGATTTGAATTAATTCTCAAAATATAAGATTGAATTTCAAAATTATATTTCAGTGTTGAACTGATTAAAATTAAGATAGGAATTCAAGTCAAATAAAAATTTAGTTTAAATTTCATAGTGTGTTATGTTACTTAGCATAAAGTTAATTTTTTTCTCCTATACAATTGATATGGTGTAATCGCTGACTAAAAGATAACAAACGATTAAAATATCAAGATTTATAATTACAGAATCAAAATCGCTATCAAAATCAGATTTTGGAATATGAATTGAACTGAGTGACATAAAACAGTTAAAAATTCCAACCGAATCGTGCGTCAAATGCCATTTTTTCCCAAATATTTTAATACTGACGTCAAGAAAATTCTTTATAACGAAACCAGCGCATGATACATAATATAATAAGTTTATAAATAATATAGCAAAATGTATTAAATATCGGTCGTGTTCGTTTAACGAGTTCGGCCTTTGCGAACAACAAACACCACTCGCCGCCGAATAACTTTTAATGAACGTCGTGTTTTCCCCCAGATGACAGCTTGAGCTTTTCCATTTTCCGACTTTTCCCTTTTCACAGACACACAAACACACATATAATATATAATATATATTTGCCTATTCACTCATACGACGTTTCGTTATTATCGCATTTCGTAAAAAAGGGCGCGTTTGTATAATATTTCAATCCGCAGTCCGACGTGTCGTTTTAATTGAAAAAACTTTCGATTATAGATTTATTCTAGTTTCTATTCATTAATTTTTAGATTTTTAGTGAAAGCATAGTATTATGAAGCGTTTATGCATGCCGCGTCGAGCTTCAGTGCCTTCATAATGCTGAATTCGAGTGCGATCTTTCATGCATTGATAATTCTCTTTAGAATTTTTAGCTAATAACGGTGGCTTATTTATATTAAAATAAATTATAAATTGAAAAAAATAATTAAATTGGCATCATAATTTGATAATTAAAAATGAAATGATGTTTAAAAAGCTTGTTTTACGATTATTTTCTCAAAATTTTCCATTTAAAACTTGCTCAAACCACTGTCATAACTGCATAAATGCATACTAGGAAATATGAAATGCTAGTAAATATTATTCATAATTTTAATTAAATTCTCGTATGTTAATGGAGCTTCATATGTTCTCACATTTCAGTTTCATAAAATGAGTGCAGAAATTAATATGCTTTTCCATGTTGCATAAAACATAAAATTTTGCACGAAATGCAGTTTGAAAATATGCAAAATTTCAAAATATTCATTTTAACAAATATTACAATATTGCAAAATTTACAATCCATTTTCAGATCATTGTTTAAATATGACTAAATTTTATTTTATAATTCCACTCAAATGAAAAATTGAATTGTTCTGAAAGTGACAATAAAATATTGCCCGAGTGTTTCAATGCACTTTGTTGCAAATAAAAATGTTAAAAAGCATCCATTTTTCAGCAAAAAAAGATCCATTTTTCATTTTTCAAAAGCGCATAAAATGATTGATCGTTTCACTAGCGATTCGAAAAACTACACAGCAAAAGTGGCGGGAAAAACTATTGTTCCAATTTTCAATATCCTCAAAAATTATCGTTATGCTTTCTTTTGAATGTGAAATTTGACATTCATATTCAATATATTTATTTTTTGTAACTTATGTTACCTGTTCTAGTTGCGTGAAAGTTACTAGCTCAAATATGTATCAAGCGTTAAATGTTAAGTATAATATTGTGATGTAAAAATCGATTCTAATGTGTTCATGATAACTTCAAATTTTCATTGTGATCGAAAAAGCGGTTGATAAGCATATAAAGCATAAACATTCATTCATACTTGTACGTACAAACACAAATACGTACATTCATTATAATTTATATAGATTAATAAAATTGTTCCAAATTGTATTTTTAATCCATTTAAGCTCATCCCTTTCATTCTCACAAATGAAAAACAGAGTGTAACGAAAAAACATGATTTTTCATTCAAAGAAAACTTATAAAATATTTTTTTTCATTCAAAAGCATCACATTTTTCGAAGACACCACACAACGATAAATTATGAAAATGTAGCGTAAGTTTTCCGCGTAAAAAAATACTCTTACATTCAGATAGTTTTTCGGAAAAATCGTCTTATATCCGAACTCGAAATATAAAAAGAAAAATTTTCGAGTTTCCTTTACGTCTAATAGAATAGACTACCAATTAGTGAAAATTGTCATTTTCGTTACGTTTGTGCCAAAAAAAGCTTAAAAGCTTTGCCGAGTTGACAAATGGTGCGAAAATTTCATTCACAAATTTCATTATAGAGGGTGTTCGACACCCGACATTTATATCGACCGAATTTTCGATAATTGAGCTTATTTTTTGTCAATTTGTCAAAAATATAAAGCTTAATTTGTTGACTTTTCAGATTCATAAATATTTTTTTTATTTCGATTTATAAAATTTTAAAAATACTCCAAAAAAGATTCTAATAAAAATGTCAATCTAAAATTAAAAAAAAATCTAGCTGAATAGTTATAAATGAGATGGAATACAATAGAAAATGTTTAGAAGGTAATTTGACTCGTGTGAACGACGCATAAACGTATTTTTGTATAAATATTTTTCAAACCAAATATACAAAATTATTATATATAAGTGAGATATTAAACGAGATTTTTTTATAAATACGGCACAAAATAATTTTCTATTAAATCGCACAAAATGGCCGACCCTTTGTGAATATTTTTCTCAAAACACAAGGCTTCCACACACATACGAACAGTAAAGCCTCGATTATCCGGACGAATAAAAAACATAGATAATTAATAAAAATATAATTGAAATAAAATTGAAAATATTTTCAGCATATGAATCATTTATATATTTTTACCTACATACCACTTCAATATCATTTCTTTTTTACTGAAATTTAAATCTTATATATATATATATATATATATATATATATATATATATATATATATATATAAAATTAAATTACTTCATAGAGACATTTGAATTCTGAAAATTTTCAAAATACTATTCATTTCATCATCAATGGCTTACGTAAATAGTTGTGAACGTCTGTTATTACAGTGAATATTAGAAAATACCTTTTTTTTTTTATTTTAATCGTTTCAGATAATCGAGGCTCTACTGTACATACATATATAATACGTTGTGCGTATGTACTCTCGGAAAATGCGTATCCATGTAAAATTCTAGGAAAACTCCTTGTAATAAAAGACAACTCACCATTTCTGCGAATCCCTCCTACTGCGTTCCATGCGAAAGAAATTTCCCTCCTTTTTTTATTTTCTTTTTCTTCTAATCGTCACAAAGAACTTGTTTTTATTTTTGTTATTATTTTCTTTTTTATGCGTTTAACTTTTTTATTTTGATTGATCTTTTTGCTCTTTTTGACTTTTACACCATGTAATTTTTGCGTTTACGGTCAAAGGTGTGTTTTTTCCGCATATTACTGTGCGAACCGCCATTTTGTTTTCGTTGACGTCTTGGCGCGAAAATTTCACCGATTTTAATTTTTGTTCTGAACTCTCAGAAGAGAAAACGTTGTCTTTTTCGAACTTAGACATGTTTATTGATCTGTCATATAAATTATATGTTATGGGGCGTTCATAAATAGCCGTTTCAATTGTCTTAAGTTTGCTTTTTGTTTTATTTCAAGATAGATTCAAACTTAAAAAAAAATGGAATAGCAACGGCTATATTTGAACGATATATTACAATTCAAAAAATTATATATTTTGCTAAAAACACTGACTTATATTTAAAAAATGAGTTATAAAATAAAATATTCATCCCTTATAGAGACGTTAATGCAAAACTCGGAACGCATAAAAGTCGTGACGCATAATATTTACTATATAAGGGTAGTATTACACGAGCAGTTTACGATGCGAACTTAATACACGATATTATTTCGTACGAATGTATCTGTGTATATTTCCGGTCTATTTCGGTAAAATTCAATTTGTTTAATGCATTTTATTGCTCAATTCGGTCTCCGAGAGAATGAAATATTTTTGAATAAATTTCAAATGTACTTTGCTGAAATGTGTCCGATGGATAAATAAAAATTTTCAGTTTATTTTCAGCGTGTAATCATTTCTATTTTTCAGTTTGTTCTAGATATACGTTTTTTGAATTCACTCGAATTTGACGTTATCTCAATGTTGATTTATACGTCTTTGTTCTGAAACAAAAAAAATTGAAATTAATGAAATTCTTAAATTAGGTTTTCTTTACAATTATGTTATATAGAATTTACAAAGTAAATCTAATCTTACTTAACCATACGATATAATATAACCTTTATTTTTACTCTGGCCACAAATATTACAATATCTTATCTTAATCATAGCTCAACTTCGGCTTTTCGCTCTTTTGCAATATGCGACTATATTTCGGGGTTTACATTATGCAGTTTCATGAACATTTGTCAATGGAGACAACGTTATTATTCAATATTCAAAATCAGTTCAATATCTCAATAACACAAAACATATGACGACTGAAAAGGCCAAGGGGCACAAGTGATTTTGAGAAAAGCACGTTCAAAGTTGACCATGTACCTACGTGTATTAGGAGGTCGAGTGATTTGGTGGTATATCTCGGCACACGTTCCGAATTCGTTTATATCATTTTGCTACCAAATAAATGAGCGTAAATAGAAATGATTCCTAACCATCCTCATTTCTGATACAGTGTAACAAGAAAGACATCTTCATTCCAAAACCTTCATAATTCTGATACTCAATCCTCATTATAATAACGCTTCTAATAAAAACGTGGCCTTCGAACAACACTCAACCTAACTTGACATAAAAGCATGATTTTTAGCTTAAAAACTTAAGGTAGCCACACATCAACCTTTCGCATTCACCCACAAACAATTGAATGGTTGTTCATCTCTTTCTAAGAGCGTCTCAGACAGGTGTTTGGCCTTAAATTTGCAATATGCGACTATGCTGCTCTTTCAAAGCGTGAACCATGGCACAAAACAGACGTCGAGAGTTCACCTGATCACAATACACGGTGTAACAGGAAGGACAGCTTTGTCCCGAAGCCTCCACGATTCTGGTCCTCAACCCTCGTTATAATGGCGTCTCGAAATACGACATGGCCGTTATCGATTTTGGAGAGAACACGGCCCTCACTCCTAGGCTTTGATTCCGTTACCGTGAAAGCCCTTAATTCGATAGATGGAACAGTGTGGGAGCCTCGATTAGGCGCTTTTCAGCCGAAGGACTTTGGTGACTGTCGATGAACTCTTTGAACGCGCCTCAAAGAGTCGTTCAATGCATCGAACGATTAATTCTGATTTTCGAAAAAAAAAGCCATTCAAATGTCATAATATTTGGTATAAGGTAAAGGGAAGTTATTTTTCATGCTAATTGTGTGGATATGACTATCTTTAAATTAGATAAATTGAGCAATTTTGTGATATATTTTATTCAAAATGTCAAATAAAAGTGTTAAAATTGTTTGATATCGAGAAATATAGTCAAAGTATGCGGGATTCTTTGATTCGTTTAATATGAGAAAAACCTGACGAAGTTTAATAAAGTGACGAGGATATAGTCTTTTATCTTATATGTGAAATATCTCATCTGAATAATAAAGATAAATATCATTAAATGACAAAATTTCCTTGGCCATCGAATGATAAATTATAGATGTCATTTTAATTAATTTTGTACTCTAATGTGTTCTAACCACACCCTTAGCTTGTTATAAAGTATATGTATTTATGATCGCAGATAAATTAAATAATAAAGGAGTTAAGAATACTTTGAAAAATGAATCAAACATGTTTAATCGTTTTTTTTTTCGACTTCTTTCTTTATGGAGTTAGTCAGTTATAGCTCTAAATGGCTCGATTATATCTGTTGAATTTTCGATAAATGTAATTTTATATTATTTGAGACATTTATATCAACAAAATATAATATATGCGTCTCAATTAAGCATTTCGATCGAAAATGATACATTTTAAACGTTTTGAATTTTGCAAGACCGTTAACAAAGCGATTCTTCGACAGGCTATTAACGAGACGCTTTGAAGAGAAAATATAATATTTATATACTTATATATAAATCTATAAACGGCTTAGAATCAATTTCGAAATTGAGATGTTCAAAATTGGAGAGAAAAACACTTTGCTATGAACTGACCTAATCTAAATTAATTTTAATGTTTCAACTCAACTCAAGTTTGCGTTTGAAATCTCTTTCAAAGTCATGAGATTTGAAACAAGATTATTTCCAAATCTCGGGAATTCTCGAGACTCAAAAATTAATTTTGATTTTGTATCTATTTAATTTTTTTTGTATGATTTTTTTCATCTATTTTGAAGTTTGTTATTTACATGGTGTGATCTACCGATAATGCGACTGAAAAAAATCTTTGAATATTCAAATAATTATATAATGAATACGGTCACAAATTTTCATTTATTAGATTGAACAATTTGAAAAAATGTTAAAATGGGTAACGTAATCTGACTTTTTAATATGTCACGAGGAAGGCTTTGAAAAATGATCGAACGACCGAAAAGGCTAAGGCGTACAAGTAATTTTTTTGCCGAAATTGAGTTATACACAGGAATCGCTACTATGCACGCTCATATATTTGGTGGCAAAAGGATATAAACGAATTCGAAACGTGTGCCTCAATATATCATCAAATCACTCGACCTCCTCCTAATACACGGTCAACTTTGAACGCGCTTCTCTCGAAATCGTTTACAACCCTTGGCCTTTTCAGTCGTCATATGCGATCTCGTAATTCACGCGAATGTACCTTCGGTCGCAAAACTCCATTGTCCTTTTCGGTTTAGGGATATCCTGCCAATTTGGAGGATTCGCTTCGGATCGCCACACTTGATCCTGTGGAATCGAAATGCACTGAAGTGCGATTACCGACGCAAATTGAAAGGATCAAACTTTACATGCACGATGGAAAACTGTCGACGGCAGAAGCGAGAATTGGAGATAAAACGGAATAAACGGAATCCCGTTAACGGATTTCGATATCTCGATGCCTTTATATCTGTTCCTATTCGATTCATTTTTATTTTGACTCGATTTGCATTATTATGCATGTACTTTTGAAGTAATTTGTTATGTTGGTCTCATTCAAGGCGTATACTGATTGATTTTAATGATTTAATTAGTGCCACTAATGAACAACTATTATATTTGATCGATTTTATTGTCAATTCTTCGAAAGCGTTGTCTAGGTTAAGGTAAGCGGAAAGTGTTCGAAAATCATTTTTTGAATGATTTTAACAACACAAATTATGATTTAAACGTTAAAAATATATATTTTATAAATCTGTAATAATAATCAGAATTGAATATCGATGTCCGAATTTTTATATTTACATACATATATGTTTAACAGGTATTTATATAAACTATTTTTCAAAACAACAAGCTTCTGTGACCCAAAGTTGTTCGAAACTCAACGGACTTTAAGCCGATTGCCAACTTTTGCATAGTGTTTATAATGAATAGATACAAAACAAACTAAATGCAAAATATCTGTCGAAACATGTTAAATTATGTTACGAAAGTAGGCCGCACATTATATAATATTTGCTAGGATTTGGCTACAGCAAAAACTCATCTGTGAAACATCAAACTTTATATTTTAAAATTACTAGTAGTGCCACAGATCGGAATTAATCAAATGTGTAAATAATATTCGGAATTTTATAAAACTTCGTATTGCCATATATGTGTGAAATAAAAAAAATAACGAAAAAAATATCCTATATATACGTTAAAAGTTGCATTTTCGTAATTACAACGCGTAGCTTGGAGCGTAAGGCGGTGGGCCAATAAACTGCACGCGCGGGTTCGAGGCACGGACGTCTGAAAATTTCGAGCATCGTTAGCGTATTTATAATATAGATAAATGCTATGATACAGAAACCTTCCAAGATCTGCACAAGATTCATTGTGATAATAAAAGCTGTTAAGTCCCACATAAACTACAAACATACATATATTAATTTTCATTTGAATCGATTTATCACAACTTTTGGAACACACCATATCTCTTATATACATACACATACGATAATTTTCCACCTGATTCACACACCCTCAGAGTTTCTCAAAGCTCCGCAGACAAGTAGACGTCGTATCCTTTCATCTGCGAAACCTTCGGAAAACTCTGTGGAAACTCACCCCCATGTAATTCGCCCCCAAATTCCACGTCGGCACATATTCATAATTAATCGTGGCTGTAGTGTACCCGCCATTAAGCGCCGCACCCTGTACATGGAGGGCATTATCCATTTTATATTATGCAGGAGCATTGTCCTGCGTCTGGGGACCGGCATGAAGGGGTTAATTAAAAGGCTCCGATGGCGACTGGGGAGATTTGGGACACGTCTTTCGAAATGTCCCTCTCTTGTGTCCCGATTGGTTTGAGTGTGTTCTATGGTCTGTGTACGGGCTTTGAAGTGCTCTGTTTTGCGTGCTCTATTCATTTGTCTGTCTTGCGAAAAGTCCTCCACAATATATCATTACAAAAATGAAGTTTCTTTATCCACTTTTTTAATTTGAATCTAAATTTTATTGTGAAAATAGAAAATTTGTATTTTTTTAGTCATGAACTTATTGGAATATTTGTGAATTTATTGAATTAAAATATCTCAGATAACCTTAGTTAAGTAAAGTTCAAATGACACGTATCTCGTTTTATCCCCGATAGTACATTTTAGGTTATCGGCTTTTGTTAAACAGAAAAATTAATAAATTTATACGTATTAGACACGATAACTGAAAAAGCCAAGGGGTACAAGTGACATTTTGTCGAAATTGAGTTATGCACAGGAATCGCTTCTATGCACGCTCATTTATTTGGTGGCAAAAGGATATAAACGAATTCGAAACGTGTGCCTCAATATATCATCAAATCACTCGACCTCCTCCTAATACATGGTCAACTTTGAACGCGCTTTTCTCAAAATCACCGCAAAGTCACTTGTACCCCTTGGCCTTTTTAGTCATCATATGTCATGCGATTTAATTTTTGGAAATTGGAAAATTTATATTTTTTTAGTCATGAACTTATTGAAATACTTGTGAATTTAATGAATTGAAATATCTCATATAACCTAAGTTAGGTAAACTTCAAATAACATGTATCCCGTTATATTCCCGATAGCACATTTTAGGTTATGGGCTAAAGTTGAATAGAAAATTTAATTAATTTATATTATTGCACATGTGAGTTACAGCTAATTGAATAAAATATAATATATTTATTGTATTGATGTTAAATTAACTTGTAAATAATCTTATGAAAAAATAGAAATCACTTAATACGTTCGAAAATGTACATATGTAATAAAATTCTATTTTGTTAATAAAAATTATAAAATACGATATAATAATCTTATTGTTTTATAATATAAATAGCCATATAATTAAATATATTGTCTTAACAAGAATATTCAATTTTAAAACCCATAAATTTGAAGAGACGACCTTTTATATAGTTTGAAATTACCCATTCGATGTTTAAGTTAAGGTTGCCAACTCTTACATTGTAACATTAGAATTTCGCTCGAAAATAAAACAAATTATACAAATACACAAAGATTGACACTGTTACAACAAATGTTTCAATTGAACAGCCCCATACACGCGTACCAACCAATTTCGAAAATAATTACCCCCGTAAATTATATCGATTGCCTACATTCCAAAGCATACAAACGACGTCCTAAACTAGAATTAAATAAAAATAAGGCCAAGAACAGACGGAGAAAAAAATAAAACAGTTTGTAAATAAGTGGAAATCGCCCTAACGATACGCAGGCACGCCAACCTAAAGAACGAAAATAAAAATAAAATTTCAGAAAATATTATTTCCTTCGATTTGTAAGTCCACTTCTTTCGGAAATAATTCTTTAAATTCTGCAATATTTTTAAAGTTGAAATGTAATATATATAATAAAAGATCTTATCTATGTATATGTCAGTGTGTCCAATATGACAACATTATAGCTGTGACAGTTCAATTTTCAACAATTTCTATACATTAACAAAGT